>CAWUHX010000139.1:0-230766 GCA_963922205.1 Romanomermis culicivorax | reverse complement strand
GAGGAATGCTGAACAAGCACAATCGAATGCCTACGGTTACTCAGAGAATAGGAGGTCGAGGGAAAGGAAGGTGACTATCTGCGACGAATCGTCCCAGGGAGAGGATAGGTTTTCTCGTCCTACTCCTTGGAGAGATACCGCAAATAGAGCTGACCTTAGCCCTGAGAGAAGAAGAAAGAGAAAATCAAAGAGTCGAAAGAGATCTCACAGATCTAGAGCTAGAAGTAGACATTACTCAGATAGTGATAATAGCAGTTCATCTACTTCGAACTCTAGCTCAAGTGTTGAAGTTGATGTGAGAGATGTGGTAAAGGCCTTGAAACATAGACCTTTGCATGATAGTATAAAGCCAACAGAGGCTTTGAAGTTTTTTACTGATCTGGAAAGTGAGTTTCTGGAGAATACGGCTGATAAAGTGAAGAAAGAGTGTTTGAGAAGGTTGTCTCAGAACACGGCGAGGAGGATAGCGAGAACATCCTCAAGTTATACGGAAGCGCGGAGAAATATTCTAAAGTATCTCGCGCCGACTTATGATTTGACGATGCTCAAAAGAGAGTTATTTAATATGAAACAGGAAGAAGGCGAGTCAGCCTTGGAGTTTTTAAAGAGATTGAGTAATCATGTGGATCTGGTCTATGCAGATCAGAGTGATCAAGTAAGGCAAGAGAATATTATTAATGCCTTCATTTATAAGAGTAGTCCGTTGTATCAGACGGAGTTGCAGGATGTATTGCCATCGATGAAAACTTGGCAAGACCTTGCATACGCCGTAACTCAAATTGATAAAAAGTATAAGAATGTGTTTACTACTTTTGGAGCCAAAGATAAACCGATTGTAGTGAATCAAGTTGTAGCGGAGGAGATGTGCCCGGAAATTGCTTTTGTCGGGAATGCTCCATATGGAAGTACTAAAAAGTATAACCAGACGAAGTCAAGACCACAAAATCAGTTGCAAAAGGCAGTGGAAGAGGAGAGAAGTGAGGAGAATGCGGAAGAGATGATAACTGGTCCGTTGCCTCGTGATGTCAAAAAGTCTAACGAGGAGCAGGCCAAGGAGTCTTTTCTAGCTATTCTCTCAAAGGAGTGGCTACAATTGGTTCAAAAAGTAGATAAATTACAAGTTACTCAGAGTGAAGCCTTAAAAGAGTTGACTACTGTGAAGGCTGCGTCTGCTGAAAAGCAGAAGCAGTTGAAGCAGCAGAGACCCCTATTGCATTTATCATAAGAATAATACACATGCTACGGAGGAGTGTAAGACATTAGCATACCGGCGTCAGCAACAGCAACGCGGTGGATTTAACCGTGGCATGTCTAATCAGTATTATGGTGGTGATAGAAACGCTTCATATAGAGGAAGTTTTAGAGGTAGAGGTGGACCTCAATTTGGATTTAGAGGAAGAGGAAGAGGTGCCTATTATGTAGGATTCCCCGAAGAAGATCAAATGTACGGGTATGACCCAGAGTTTGAGAGATACAGGGAATTCTGCAGACTTAGGGAACAAGGCATCCAGTTGCAAAGACAGCCTCAGTTGATGTTACCTGCACCAACTAGTCAACCTGCTATTCAGGGTAGTACCGTCCAGGATCAGTCTGGATCATTTGTTTCGAACCAGTCGCAACCTAGTTCGCATAACGTAATGGTAACAAGCCGTACGGATGTGGATGATGAAAGCAAGCAGAGTAGAAACAAATTTTCTAGTTTGGTTCTCGGAAGTATTATTCACCTGGATAAGGTGACACCTCTAGAGAAAGTGAAAGAAAGAGATTTGGCTCATGTGAAGTATGGGAGAAAAGCAACGGACGTAGAGAGAAGGTTGTTGGAAAATTATCCGAAAACGGTTCCGTTCTATATAAATGTAGTTATCAAAGAAACAGCTACCAGAGCTTTAATCGATACAGGAGCTCAGTGTACGGTCATGTCTTCTAAGCTCCTGAAAAGGGCATTAGACGTTGATTATACAGTGTACCCTCGTATCCTTAAAGTGACTGTAGCTGATGGAAAAGTTGTGCATGCCTATGGGTATGTACCAGTTTGTATGAAGACTGAATTCGGAAGTTTTCCAGTCAATGCTATAGTGTTGCCAGATGCAGGTGAGGACCTGATCTTAGGCACAGATTTTTTGGCACACCCAGATTTAGGTGTGGTGATTGATTTCAAAAGAAATGCCATGACGATACAAGGCATTGAGAGAAAGATTGACGTAGTTCAAGTTCCTTCTGTAACTACTGTGCAAACGGTAGTGGAAGAAGTAACTAAAGTCAGTGTGGCGTCGACTGATTGCATAAATCAAATTGTTTATCCAAAAGTCTGTCTGCTAAAGACAACTGTTGCAATTGTTGCATGTAGTAAAACCTACATTCCATATGGAACAGATGTTTTGATGAAGGCAAAACTTTGGGATCAACATGGAGATGCCACGTTGAACGGAATTATTGTCGAATCGAAGGATTCTGAAAGGAAGTTCAGAATGGAGAAAGCGGTTGTAGACGGATCACAAGAGGAGTTTGTAGTACTAATCTCCAATACCACAGGTTCTGGATGTCGGTTTGAGAGAGATCAAATCATTGGCTATACAGAATCTATGCTTATTGAAGATGACGATACGTACAAGAAAGTGAAGGAAATGAAGAAGATAAAGGAGGAAGAGGAATATCAGACCTGCATGGTAAAGGAAGGAATGCCTGCATTATCAAAAGCTGATTCTGTAGAGTTCTATACTTCACTATGCAAGATGATATCGAAAGCGAAAATTTCGGAATTGAAGAAAACGGAAGCTATAGAGTCTTTGTTGAAGTACAGAGATGTCTTTAGCTTGCCTGGTGATCCGGCTACTACAACCCCAGCTCTGACATGCAAGATAGATACAGGAGATGCAAGACCTGTAGCAAAGCGATATTACAGAGCTTCAATTAATAGTCGGCCAGGAGTAAGGCGACACATAAAGGAGATGTTGGATCAAGGAGTGATCGAGCCCTCGAAGTCACCGTGGGCTGCACCCTTGTTCCTGGTTGGAAAGAAAGATGGAACTACGAGACCCGTAGTGGATTTTAGAGGTATAAACGAAGTGACCAAGGATGATAAATATCCCATCCCGAGAATGGATGACTATTTAGATTGCCTTGGAAGAGCGAAGTTTTATACGACTCTAGATTTGAAGTCGGGATATTGGCAGGTCCTGATGGAGGAGGAAAGCAAGGAGAAAACGGCTTTTATATGCCAAGAGGGCTTATTTCAGTTTAAAGTGATGCCGTTTGGGTTGAAGAATGCACCTGCTGAATTCCAAAGGATGATGGAGAGAATCCTTGGGGATTTGGTATGGAAAATTTGCCTAGTGTATATAGACGATATTATCATCTTCTCGAATACGTTCGAGGAACACTTAGAGAATTTGAACTTGGTGCTAGAAGCGTTGAGGAAGGCGAAGTTGACTCTTAAGCCAGAGAAATGTGAATTTCTTCCCGAGAAGGTGCACTTTTTAGGACACATCTTGGACGCGAATGGAATTTCTCTGGATCCTAAGAAGGTCAAGGCGATAACGGAATTTCCATTCCCGGATTCTGTTAAGAAAATGCAGAGATTCCTAGGTATGCTACAATGGTGTAAGAAATTTATACCAGACCTAGCAGCACTAGCTGAACCTTTGTACAAATTAACAGGTAAGAAGGGAACATGGAATGTGACGGAGTTACATTACACAATTTTTGAGAAGCTCAAAGTAGCATTGACCTCAGTACCTTTCTTAAGACATCCAATTCTAGATGGATCAGCACGATTCATTCTTCAAACGGATGCCAGTGGAATTGCATTGGGAGCAGTGTTATGTCAAGAGACTGACTCGGAACGTTGGGTAGTTGCCTACAATAGTCGGATATTGCGGGCAGAAGAAAGGAAATGGTGCGCCACCGAAAGGGAATGCTTAGCTGTGGTTTACGGCCTTAAAATTTATAAACATTATCTTTTGGGCCAAAAGGTCAGGATTCAAACTGACCACAAACCATTATTATCAATGAGGGTGAATACACAGACTAATGACAAACTCAAGAGGTGGTACGCATTTATTTGCCAGTTTAATCACAAGTTGGAGTACGTGCCTGGCAGACAAAATGCCATGGCAGATTTCCTCTCTAGGAAGGAGGAACCGGATGAGCAGAAACAGAAGTTGCCACCAAAATGGGAGCTTATCTTTCAGAAAGAAGATGTGAAATCTCTTACTGAAGACGAAGTCCTTAACCAAAACCACAAAGTTTTAGTGAAACAACTTCGGGAACTCAGAGGAGATGAAGTGGATGAGGCTGTAGGAGTCTTCACTCCGGTGAAGATGGCCACAGCTTCAGTGGCTTCAAACTATAGTGTTAGTGATGAAACTCAACTTAATATTTCTCCAGAATTTGATAATTATCGAACGCCTGAGAAATATGAAATTGAGGCGGTAGTCACTAGACAAATGGCAAAAAAACTTGCAGCAGGAGGAAAAAGGACATCCTCCTGGGCAAGCAAGACCTAAAGAAGAGGTGAAGAGAATTTTTGAACCAAAGGAGAAGGAGTTTGAAGAAGCCCCAGAGATTGAAGATGGTAGACCGAAAGGGCTTATCTCAAACGCCTTGATGTCAAAGTTGCAAGGAAAGGATAAAGATCTAAAAGTGATCTTCGAGAAACTAGGTGCTAGTAGTAGCACTAAGTCTCAAAGTAGCTTTTATATCGATCAAGGGATACTATATAGAGAGACTTTTGGCGAGGCAGAGGATCAAGTTGTTGTCCCCTCTGTTCTCAAAAAAGTTGTCCTGCATCAGTATCATGGAGCAGTGATGATGACGCATCAAGGGTTTAAGAGAACCCTTGATATTATTAAGAAGCGGTTCTGGTGGCCGAGCATCGAGAAGGATGTTCGGAGCTGGATCAGCTTTTGTCCGATATGTCAAATTGCGACTCCAGGAAAGGCTACAATTCCGCCATTGAATCCAATCATTCCTAGAGGACCATTTGACATAGTCTCTGTAGATATTGTGGGAATATCTCCCATGAGCGAGAAAAGACCGTATGTGATAGTATTTCAAGATTACTTTACAAAATGGGTGGAAGCAGAAATGATCCCGGATCAATCTGCTGTAACCATTGTGGACAGTTTTCTTCGAAATATTGTGTTCAGGCATGGACCCCCGGTGAAATTGTTGAGTGATAACGGTTCATGCTTCACAGCTGATTTGATGACATCAGTCTGTAAATTGTTGGAGTGTCAGAAGATTTTCACAACTGCCTACCATCCACAAGGAAATGGAATGGTTGAAAGGTTTAACCAAACCTTGATCAAGCAGTTGCGAAAAGTTGCTATAGAGGATTCAGATAAGTGGGACAGATATTTGCAATCTGTCGTTTTTGCGTACAATGCCACACCTCATACCTCAACAAAATGTTCTCCATTTGCCTTATTGAGAGGTCATGAGGCAAATTTTGGCATTAGTATTGGTGTTGCTAGAAACATAGTTCTGCCAATGAACTATGAGGCTTATAAGCATATACTAACCGAAAGCTTAGTAGAAACTTATGAGACCATTGCTGAGAATATCAGGAAGGCTGCGGAGAGCAGTAAAAAGTTTTTCGACCGTAAAGCAAAGGCTCATGATTATTCCGTCAATGATTGGGTTTTGCTGAAAGTCGATAAACAGAAAAAACTGGGTCTTCCGTGGCAAGGACCGTATGTTGTTACTGATAATAGTAGATTATCAGAGAATGTGCTTGAAATCGCTCACTGGAGAGAGCCGCTGAAAAAGCAGGTGGTATCCGTGAGCAGGTTAAAGCACTTTCGCTACGAGACCGGCAGATGGCTGCAGTCTAACGACGTGTCATCTAAGGACACGCAGTTTACTGTAGATTCAAAAATTGACAATTATAAACTGCCGTAGCGCGTAGCGCTGTGTTTTTTGTGTGTGTGTGCGTATGAATACCCCCCCATATTTTTTCGTCCCCAATATTGTATTTAAGTACAAATTGTAATTAATTGTAATTATTTATGTATTTATCGCGTATTTATGGTATATTTTTAAATTTTTCTCGCATAAATCTTAAAATTTCTCAAAATTTTTGGTAAAAAACCACCCTTCGCAAAAATTCCAAATTCTTAAAATTTTTTCGCGGCCTAAATTTTAAACTTCCGTGAGTCCGATTAATTTCGGAGGAAATAGTTAATTGTTGCCCCCCAATTCTGTGAATACTGGAAGAATTGGGAAAACCGCTGAGTTTTAGAGTGAAAATAGACAAAAAGTAGCGAAAGCGGAAAATTTGTTGATTTTTCAGCTCATATTCAAAAAATTTAAAAAATTTTGCAAAAATTGATAGCGCCGAATTAGTAGAATTCGAGAAAGAAGTGGAAGGAATGTCCAGGCCCCCCCAATGGACGCCGGACGAAACAGTATTTGGTCACGGACCCCCACGTGACCTACGGACAGCCGCAGGTGCGGCAAAACAATCGGTATTTTTTAGTCGATGGTAAGCGACCTAAGTTTTTAAACTTAGTTAATTTAAAAATTAATTGGGCAAAGCAGGATGTTATAGCCCACGGGTGTCTAGACGAAGGCCTAGACAATTGTAAAAGTTTAGTGGGAACATAATTGTTCTGTCAACTTGAAAAAGTGTGGCAAAGCTGCCCGTAGCGCAAAAATTTGGACTTTTTGCGAAACTACATTATTCCTCTACACACATAGCGAGTTGAATAAATTCGTCCATGTGATGGGGAAGAAGTGGAGTGTAGCAACTAGTCGACTAGGGGTAGATAATTTCAAAATTATTTAAATTTCCAAATTCCATCTTAATTTACTTTTCTACGAATTTCCACATTTTGGTTAAATTGTAAATATATTTTCAAATTTCTTCTTGGAAATTCTTAATTTATTGATTGGATAGGCCGTTTTGGGCGTTGGATTGAGACGGCATGCAGTCGATTGATGGAAGACGCAGGTGGTCTGTGCGTGTACTCCCGTATAAGGTAGAAGTCGGGGCCGCACTTGTGTTTAACTATCTGCCAACACTAACCCAATATATGTGTGGTACCTTATTTTCCCCTGCTTGCAATTTTCTTTTCTTCTTTCCTAATTGTGCTTACTATCTGTGGTGAAGGTAGAAATTAACCGATGTTTGTCCGCTTCAAAAAGGTTTTCATAAAAAGTTGTAAACATTTCGCCTGAATTTTTTAGACTACAATGTCAAGCGCATTGTTAGAGTCGGCGAATTGGAACGATGGTTCGCAACGACGTTCAGAAGATTTCCGTTGGAACTAACAGAACCGAAATTGGTCGAAATAGGTAAGGTGGCTGAGATGATCGAAACTCTGAAGGTGAGCAGGTTTCGAGGACAGCCAGTTATCGGTTTTGATACCGAAAAAGTTACTCAAGAGTATGTGAGCAAGGTTTTCGCGACTTCTGGGGTTGATAACCCAAAAGGGAAGGAGTTCGCGAGAGTCATTAGCTTCTCGACGGTGACTGGAGACACCTTTGTTGTAGATACTACGACAATCATGCCGAAGGAATGGACGCTCATTCATGAGCTCTTAGATTCGGACATGCTTCTCGTTGGATACAACTTGGTTACAGATCTAGTTGCCGTCTGGAATGTTAATGGCGCAGGCAGAAATCACCAGGATGTTGATCTGACAGCAGAGATCAAGTATAGAATTACATCTTCGTATGGCCGTTATTATGACGTAGCCAAGGTAGGAGATCAATTGAACGGAAGATTTTTGGCAATGTCCAGGAAGTTGGGACTTTGCCCGGAAACTTTTAAGCTGAAAGGATTGTTCACGGAGCTGTATCTGGCGGACGTTGGTTATTTCCAAATCGATTTCCGTCAGAGAGCGCAACGTGAGCGATTCTGTAGGCACACGTTGACGCAGTTTGAAATCAGGTATTCAGCACTGGACGCCTACTACTCATTGTTGGTTTTCTTAGCGTTTTTCCACTATGAGTTAGCTATGGAAGTCGAGGTCGGATTCCAGTATTTTCCGCATGATTTGATGAAAGCGGATCAAATCCAGATAATGTCGTACAGGTTGTACAGGTTTTTTAATATGATACATGGAGAGAATTTTCCGCAGACTTTTTGTGGAAGTCCGGAAGTAGAGGAGCCGCAGTCGTCGGCTATTTACCACGTAATGAGACAGGAAGCGTATGCCCGTATGGCTGCCCAAATGGACACCTCATTTGGAGGCTATGTGGAGTACAGCTTCCCTCATTACGAGGCAAATCCGAAGAGAGGAAGAGACGTGAGTATACCTAAAGGTATTCATCCTGATTATACCGTTAAAGAGAAAAGTAAGAATGTAGACGGTAACGATACGGTAAGTGAGGATGAAGAGTTCGAAGAAGCTTTGTCCGAAAAGCAGATTAGAACTCGAATAATGAACAAGGTGGTAGATATGGTTAATCGAGGGAAGAGTTTCAGTAGACTCGATGAACCAGTATCTATGGTTTTATACGAGAATTACCTAAGGTACAGGAAAGAAACGAAGCAGTTATTGGAGATACCATGTCTCATTTCTATTTTTGTCTTTTTGAGTCACACAATCTTCCACTGATTTTCAATTGTGTTGTTTCTGTTTGCTCCTCCACTTTTCTGTCCATACATTTCTTTTCTGTTTCATTTAATTCAATTCACTGTTGGTCTCATTATCTTATACTCATTTTCAGTTCCCATTTTTTCCCCTTCTCATGTAAACTAGATAAACCTTCTGATCCAGTTGGAATAGATCAGTCAGAGCCTTGGTATACCAAGTACATAGCCACATAATAAGTTACACACTGAGAAAAACTGTTAAGTTTTTTTCTTAAACAAAAACTTGGCATTTTCTTGTAGATAAATTTACAAAGTCATTATTGACCTTCAAAAAATTTCACATATTCCAGATTAATTTTCTTGGGGGAAGATCCTTAAACAGGTTCAATTTTTACTCTTAAGGTTCATTTCTAGATATGATTTAGGCAAAAGTGTTACATAGAATATGTTCAATAATTATTGACCTAGCTCAATTGGTCATCCTGAAAACACCCCTTGAATGTTTGTGCAACAGGGTGTTGCATATTTGAATTAGAATATATGAAAATAGATGAATTCTGAATCATGCTGTATTTTGAGTATGTTCAATGACTGAACTTGTGATATAACCCATGTAACTCATTTTCAACAGAAAAATCCAAATCTTGTATAATTTCCACACCATCTGTTAATATCATAAGTGCATGGTTAGTAGTGATGTTCCCCAAATATTTTTTGACATCCAGATATCAAGATCTTTAGATCCAATATCTGGACATCTAGTTACCTGGATATCACCTTCCAAAATGTGTTTTGATGTCATAACTCTTGATGCTCGAGCCAAATTCAAATTAAAACAATTACTGTGCCTAAAATTTTGATGACCGATTTTTTGCCACATTTGTGGAAAAAGCTCAGAGTTAAAAAAAAAGCTAAAAAAACTACAAGTGTAAATAAAGAGAAATTATGTATGTGTTTAGTACAGTCAATCGATTTTATCACAACATGGCACCAGTCATAACTTACCACAGTGTAATTTACTTTGACGCTGATCAATACAAATTTCAAAATACATTAGGATAAAAAAAGGAAAATAAAATAATTGCACAAAGTTTTCAAAAATCTGCTGAACTAAAAAAGAGTTGATTATGCAGGAATTTTCTATAATTTGATGAACTAACGTGGAATCACAGATCTTTTTGATCATCTCAGTTTGTTGGACAAATTTTGAGTACAATTCAGGAATCATAGGGGACAAGTAATAGGAAATTATGTCCAAATCTCTATGTTACATTAGAGCTACAGCAGAGAGACATGATATTTTAGGCTCACTGCAAAGCGGCTCTTACCAATCAATGGTCTCCAAACCTTCCCTTTGAATATCAGCTAACGATTTGTGAATGAGAAGCATTTCTACAGAACCAGCCAGAAATTTACGAGAATGAAAATTTTCTGCTCCATAACAATGGTTTGTTGCTTTTTGGGTCAAATTAATCAAAATTTCCACTGAAGCATAAGTCTGCTAGCTGAAGCTAAATTATGCAATCCATGCAACAGTCAAAGAAATCAAGTTTTCGTTTTTTTCCATAGGTGTACCATGTTGTCATGCTTTATTGCCTGATTATCATCAACAGACATATGGACACGTATTTCCAGAAATAAATGGTGCTATTGTTAATGCTCATGGTTACCTTGGTCTTGTTCACACAATTCTGTTTGGTTTTGAAATGGCAGCTCAAGATGAGCTGCCAGGTGTAATAACAGGTGTAATGTGTTGACTTAGCATGGGCTGTGCAGCATTGGCGGAAAACTAGTACAAAATATAGCGAGACAAAAAATGAGATTAGATGAAAAACCAATGGCAATAGGAAACGAAGAAAAACACAAAAAATGGCGAAAATTTTTACAGTACAAAAACAGTGGTATCAATGGCAGCAATGATGGTGAGTGTCTGAGGTAGAATGGGAATGAGGGTAGTCATCGAGGCGATCCCTGAGGGCTTTGCGGTATTGATCATTTTGGTATCCGTGAGGGTCTTGTGGATCATCATGACCATTGAAGTGGACAGAGTGCATGTGATGGGAAGAGCGGCGGTACTCAGTGGCCGCAAGATGATGAGGTTTAGGTTTGAGTGCGGAGCGGCTATAACGGATTGGTAATAGGCAGCAGGTAGCCCAGTTGGCGGCAGCAGTCCCGGTGGAAGAAGACTCCACCAGGTGGAAAAGTCGTGCTGCAAGAGGGAAACTGGGCGATCCATTTCCCTATGGTACTGCAGGTAAATTCCTTGGATATTGGCAATCTCTGGCGGGTGCAGGAATGGGGAGTATTGGGGGTATGCCATCCAATTTCATCCTCATACTCCAATCACATGTGTGAAAAGAATAAGTGTTGTAAAGTGAAAAATTTGCTGAGTTGAGCGTGAGCTTAACTGGTCAGCATAACTCAACTGAAGCTCCACAAATTTATGATTAATTTAGGTTGCCCAAGAATTCTGAAAATTGTGGAGCCTTCTGCATCCATGACTTGGAACAACTTCCTCATTAGTCCCTTAGTGATGAGTCAACTCTTTAGAAAATGTTGATTCAATATCTGTTCTTTGAGTCAATTTGTTTCAAAGCTTTTCAACTCTTATATTTTACCTGAATGACATATGTCCACAGAGCTATCATTGAAAAGAATGCAATCAACAAACATTTTTATTTCACGATTTGTTTTTTTTGTTCCAATTCTCTCTGTAGGATTGAAACACAAAACTGTTTAGCTAGTAGGAACCAGACTCTGGATTTATTTGTCATAGGTTTTTTCTAAAGGAAAATTTTTGAAGGTCATCTACTTATTCATGTATCATAGTTTGAAGTAAAATTTAACCTCAACAGTGTGAATCAGTATCAGCACTTGAATCAGTTTTTTTCACAATAAAAAACCAAAAATTATTTGAAGGAAATGAAGAAAAAACAAAATTCTCAGCTTACAAAACTCAATATTACTGGAGAAGGAAAATTCTGCTGATGAAAAGAGTATTTGACCATGTATCCTTCCCATGGATGTTGCCAAACATCAAAATATTCATTCCTCAGAGTTAAGCTCCGCCTACTTTTCAGATAACTAAAAATTTGATGTTGAACATCATGGGGAAAGAAAGGGTAAGATATTTTGCCCCTGTTATTTTGTGGCTTAAAAAAATATGTAGGTTGATTAATGCTTCAAATTGCCATTTTGTAAATGTTTTCTCTGAATATGGATACAGAAAAATTTACTCAATATGGTGTAGCTTTGGCATGCCCCTGAAGAAAGGAAAAACTCAGTATCTGCCCCAGCATTGATATTCAACTCCTTTACGCAGAAATTAAACAAATAAGAAAGAAAGCAGAACAGAATTTTCCATCCAAGCCTTTTCAAATTAATTTTCAATCAGTGCCTGTGAAAGTTTTGAATTATTTGTAGACATAATTATGAGTGTGGAAGAATATGAAAGTAGGAAGATAGGTTTTTGTAGACCTTTTTCCTTTTTGTCATCAATCTATTTAAACAGCAATCAATCTATTTAAACTTTAAGGGATTATTTCCAGCATATTCTGCAAAAAGACTTATGTTGCTAGTTTCGTTCAATGCTTAGTAGCAGACACACTGTTTGACGAGAAAAAATTTTTTTGGATGTGGAACTTTCAAATGCATCTAGTTAAGACATATTCAATCAGAAATGAGCTGATCAATTTTATACATATTGTTCTTCAAGGGTCCCTTGTTTACACTTGAATGTCTGATTTTAAATGGTTCATAAATGTTCATGTTATTTCTCCTTCTTAGTTGGAAAATATTGTGCTGTTTCATACTGATAGCCTTTAAACATGAATATATCATGGATGTCGTTTGTTCTTTAGGCAGATTCCTTGATCATACTTGGTAATATGCAATCAATTATGATTTCAAACTTTGGGAATTCAAGATTTTATTATCCGGTCTTGTGACCCCATTCTGTACAGGGCATTGGGATTTCTGTGCTTAGAAATGAAAGAAAATCGAATTTTGTCCCATTTCTTGAATGCATCAGTTTTCATCCATGATGTGCTATTCAAATATTGAGCAGGCATATCAATTGCCCAAATTTCTGATAGCTTGAATTGATCAAAGACTATTGGAAGTATTTTTGGAGAATTTCTGTTCTTCTCACTAATAGGGTTTTGGTCAAATTTATGGAAGTTTACGATTAAATTACTGATTTTAAAAGCTTTTCTGAAGTGATAAATTTGTATACACAGGAAATTCCAATCTAATTTTTGAAATAAATGTTCTGCAAATTTATTTTCCAGCCTTTCCGAATGTCAATACCTTAAATATTTTCCAGAGCTTAGCCCCAGACAGATTTAGCATCTTTTTTGGGCTGTCACCTGTCATCCTAGAGGCCTTAGCAGTCCGTTTCTCATGTTGTTTGAATTTATTATAGCATTAGATAATTTCCTGGATTATTTGCTCCACAAAGCTTGCAGATTAGACTTCAAGTTTGAAAGTTCCTTTTTTTGCTAAGTTTTCGATAAATTGACAGCTCTAAACTATTAGAATGGTTTCAAAAGCTCGAAAACACTTGAATAGAGAATTTTCAAGCAAAAAATTGACCAACGGAACAAAGGGAAAAAATTTTGACCCATTTTGCATTTGAAACAAAGGCCTGAGGGGAAAAACAGTGTCCAGAATAGGATTTCAAAAAAGTGCTGACCATTACTTTTTCTGTCTGCAATTTAGAAATGAAACCAATAGTTAGTTTCTGACTGTTCAAAATTTCAAATAAGTCACTTTTCCATGGCAAAGTCAGAAAAAGAGAGTGCCCGACAAACCGAAAGCTTAGAACATGCTTTTTGATGAATGGATAGTTTTTAAGAATTGGATTGACTCAGCAAAACATAAAACAGATTCACAAGTACAAAAATTATCTGAGAATTATTGACTTTTTGACAAAGGTGGTCATGTGACACCCAATGGCAGATTAAAAACACCATGCTGTGCGCATAAACCCTTGAATTACCTCATAAATTTCATTTTTAGGTGCTATTTTATGTATATTGGTCATATTTTATCCTAAAGTTTTAATCTGAGAAATGTGCACCTCTTTTAGAATATTGTGTTAGTAGATTTGTATTTCCTAAATCCCATAGTGAAATCAATTATTTGACATTCCTTATTATTTCGAGTTCATCCTCCACAATGTAGGAAAATGATAAATTTTTCTCAGACAATAAATTTGTTAGACATTAGTTTTTCATGGAAGTACCAATTTACTTAGAAAATGCCCACAAGACGTGCATAACAGTTTGAATCTTTTTCATCATATGCCACGAAACTTTTTAACTTTATCATCTTAGGTTTTTTGATATGTTACTATTTCTTCTAGCTTAGCATGATCACCAAATTTTTCTACTGGTTCTAAATTTCTTGGACGATTTATGAACTGTTTGATAAACTGATAATGCATCCCTTCACAATGCTGACTTTGCCACCATGCAATCATGAAAAAAATGCTGGCTATCCCCAGAATTCACACAGTGGCCCAAAAACGGAGGAACTGCAAAATTTGATAATTTTGTTGTATAATTCTTAAGGCTTCAAAAAAATAATTTTCTGCAGGATAATGTTCTGCAGTCCCAGAATTTTTTACAGTTTCAATAGAACTGGTAGCCTTAGTGAGATTTTGGGGGTGCTAAAATTTAGATCATTGGGGATTCAATGGATGTGGCAACTTTAGGCACAAAATTATCTGGGGGGGGTAAAAAAGCGTATTTTTGTGATTGTTAGTTGGAGGGTTTTTCGACCTCAGGGAATTCAATGTATACCTTCCACAAAAAAATATCCTGGTCATAAACAAGGGTATTTTTGTGCTTCTCAGTAGAAAGGGTTTTCCACTGCAGGGAACATTAACCAACTTCAACCCAAGGTCTTAAAAAATCTAGTCCACTTTTTTGGCAACTATGTAAGCAAGCATATTCTTTATTCTGCCCCATTGGGGCATTTTCTAATAAACCAATCCATCTCCCTTTAGTGGCTTCAACTATGTATTAAAACCTTCATAGAAGCACACTGAAATTTAAAAATTCGGCCATTCTCACATCAAAGAAAAAAAACGATCTTAAAGCCATGAATTCGCATCTTCATTAAAAGTAAAAAATTTGTAAATGGCATACTTAAAACACGTCGTAAAAAAGTTTAAAATAACCATATCTGTTGAATTCTCCATGGCCAAGAACCCATCAATAAAAAAAATTGCAGAAATACCTTCCTATACACCGAGATTAATTTTTTGTGTGAAGTGATTGTGCCCATTTAATTCCTGATCATTGGAAACCCTTACACCCTGATACTTGGGCTGTAGTATAGAGTTTGGCACACCCATCGTGGGACATGGTGGGATCTTAAAAAGTTCATTTTTGCATGTTTTTGGGGCCCCATCAAACACTATTTGTAGATACAGGCGAAATGAAAACAAGCACTCCATACTTTGGCGCTAAGCCAGAATACTGAAAAAAATCCAAGGTTCAAGCCCTCTCCTTTTGGCTTTGGAGGGGGGCATGAATTTTGGGGTCAAGCATATTGTAGGTCTACATTAACACACCACCTACGATATTGTTGAAGCTTTCCGGTTCCATGATTTTTGTTTTGTCTTTGTACTATTGAAGCAAAAATCGACTTTTGATTCTCATTTCATTTTTTGAACAAAGGGAACAAAAGAACACTTTATTTTCATTTGAAAAAAACAAAATATTCTATGGTTTTGTTTGCAGCAAGATGCGCTATAAAATGAAAAACAAACCTCGCTTTTTGATTTTGTCTCTCAGTTCTGCATCAGAAAACGAAAAAATTTTGATATTCGTTTTTCAATACAATAAAAAAAGTCATATTATCAGATAGGGAAAGAACAGAAAATATTTATCTTCATTCTTGTTTTGTTCTTCAGAAATCAAATATCAAGAAACAAAAATCAAAATTTTTACTCAGATTCTTATCCTTTTTTTCCGAAATCAGTAGCTCCCTTAAATTGTTGAGTCTTGTATTATAATTATTCCAACTATGGCAAAATCGATGAATTTCTTGTTTTTTGTTTTATTCAGGATTTTAGTGCAAGTGAGCACTTTATACACTTCAAGCAACTAGTTTTCTTTTAGGCATCCAATTTATAGTGTATCAAATTTGTGAATGACTGATTGGGCTGCCTTATTGTAAGTTTTCAAGATTCACAAACAAAGATGTTTACCCCCTTCTGCAGATTGATGACATCCTGGACATACTCAAGGGAATGAAATACTTCATTACCCGTGATCAGGCAAATGCCTATTGGTCAGCTCCAATTGCTGAGGCAGATAAGGAAGACAAGATAGAATCAATACCACCATTGGACTTTTCAAGTTCAATTATCTGCTTTTTGGCCTGTGCAATGCACCAGGGACATTCCAACATCTCATGGACCTACTACTCACAGGAATCCATAAGCGTGGCACCAACATACCTTGGCAACACTCTGATGCTGGGCAATTCAGTACCTGAAAGATATGTTCTCTCATCTTTGCCATGGTGGAATGAAGCTCAGACTGAGGGAGTGCAAAATCTCACACATGGAGGTTGAGTATCTTGGCTATTGTATGTCACTGCACAGCCTAGAACCAGATAAAGCCAAGCTGGCTGCCATCCACAACCTCATCATTCGAGGAAACACCAAAGATGTCAAGTCCTTTCTTAACCTTGTGTCTTGCTATATGCTTTCATCCCTTGTTGTGTCTGGCTCAACAAGCTGCTAACCAAGATCTTACAGAAAGAAATTGCCTTCGGGTGGTCAAAAGCTCAGCAGGAGGCTTTCAACAAACTCCTACAATTGCTGACAAACCCTCCTACTCTGCGCCATATGGACTTTTCAGAATCCTTCATCCTTCAGAAAGATGCTAGTATTTCAAGAATAGAGGTAGTTTTGAGCCAGCTGAACCAAGATGAACATGACCACACTGTGACTTACACAAGAACAGCAGAGAGAAACTACTCCATCACCGGGCTGGAAACTCTCACTCTTGTTCATTTTGTCAAGCACCTTTGACCGTACCTATTTCAACATGAGGTGGTTAAACAAACTGACAATATGGCCATCAAAGCAATGTTGAAAAAACCAAATTCTTTTGCTTGAATGGCCAGATGGGGGCTCGCTCTTGCTGTGTTCAAATTGACCATACAGCCACAAAGGGGTCAGTATAATCCAAATGCTGACACATTATTCTACCTGCTGGATCATTCATCCCTCACCAATCAGACTATTGATGATACTCCACTTTATTGACCTGTAGGGCACCTGAAGATGGTCACAGCTGGTGTGCAGCATGGGACTAGACCAGAGAGTTATGCAATGATATTTGCTGGTGCACAGCACCTGGACCTTCTTGCAGCTCAACTTGAGGATCCAGAACTAGCCAGCATCATTCAGTCCCTCAAACCTTTGGGTGACCAGGATGATGTTGATAGTTACCATGTGTTGGATAACATCCTTCAGAACTGGACAGGTGAGTTCAACAAGATTGTCATACCTAGATCCATTGTCACTACTATTATGCAGGAACATCATGATGACATCTTAGCTTGACACTTTGATGCTAAACTTAATGTGTGGCTCATAGCTATCCAGATACCACATGTGTGGCTCATAGCTATCCAGATACCACAGATACCACTGGCCATCCCTTAGTTGTGATGTCAAGTCTTTTTGTTAGCCTTGTTATCTTTGCGAATGGAATAAGCCCCCTAGACAAAAGACCATAGTAGCCCTGAAACCTATAAGCATTATGGGTCTATTTGATCAGATAAGAATTGACTGTATAGGAACAATAACCACTAGCAAAGCTGGCAACTGTTTCATTGTAGTCTTCATAGAGTACTTTATGAAATGATTGAAGCTTCCGCTACACAATATATTACTGCATGAACTATAGCCTAACTTTTTGTCATGCAATAGTCTGGCAGCACAGGGCACTGCAGATTCTTCAGTCTGATTGTGGCACTGATTTCAAATCTGAACTGATGGCCCAAATCACTGCCATCTGTTCAACTAAGAAAATGCACCCTACTGCCTATCATACCATTCCATAGTGAAGCAGAGAGAGCTAATCAAATGATAGCTATATGGCTATGCATGTATGCTCATTAGGGAAATACAGATTGGGATGAACACCTACTATATGCTGTGTTTGCTGTCAACCTCAGAATGGATGAGTCCACAGGGTACTCACCCTTTGAACTCATGTATGGTCAAACACTCATGTTGCCCAATGGTGCTGCACTCTCATTGAACCCTCTGGCCCACATCATTAATATGACCCCATACAATATGGAAGTCAAACTGCATTTGATGAATGCCTTGACCTTGATCCAGAGTTGGATTGAAGAAATCACAGGAGGCCTATGCTCAGTCCCACTACAGCAAAGCACAAGATGTCTCTTGCAAAATAGGCGATCAAGTGCTCAAGCTGCTCAATTCCACCAAATGCGAACTCACTCCTGAGTTGCTGCCCATTTATGACAGGCCCCATCTTGTTAGGAGTGTAGCATATCCTAATGTCATTCCTCTTGAGACAGATCAGGAAGACACTGTACATGTCAATCAGCTTCGATGTTACATGTCTCCTGATCGCTCAGTGAAGCAGAGGAGATACTTTTCACTTCAAGGGCAGCGGGCAACCTCGCTGAACATTGGGCTGCCCTGTTTTTTCTTCTACAAACAGGTATTTCACATCAAATCTGATTGACCCACATCTTGATGCAGAGGTCTCTAATCCCTAAGCATCAACAGGCTCTTCTCTTCTTTGTCCCTGCTTATGGATCAGGACATCCTTTTTTGAAGGACTGCTGTGCTCCTCATAGATTATTCACTTTGATCCATCCACCCTCCCTTCCACAAGGTAAAGAAACAGCTGGAGATTTTTTTTAGTGAAAAGAAGAGCATGAGTGGCGATAAAAATATCTGAATTTTTAGTGAAAAGAAGAGCATGAGTGGCGACCAAAATATCTGAATCAGGGTACAGACACATCTGCATGGCAGCCTCTCATCACATGTGCATCTCCATGCTAGCCAGGCACATCTAAGCAATGACCTACACCCCTCTAAATTTTTTTCTTCTCATTATAGGCTTCCCCACAGGGCACCAGATGCCAGTAACTTCACATATCACCATACTCCAGCCCTTCTATTACCAGATGGGTCAGAACTGAAAAATGCTATGCAGGCTAACAGTTCAATCGACCTCCGATCACCAGCCATCGCACTCCTGGACGATCTACCACTAGAGACATGATGCATAACACCTTGATGACCATTGGCAAGGATGAGGACGATTTTTTTCAGATAACTGCCATGTCACCTTCCTGGTCAAAATCATCAACATCATGTGACTTCCCACACAAATATTTTGTAACTTTGATTGTTTATCATTTTATAATTATTTCTGATCATTTTTCATTTTATTTCATTTTGAATCCTTAGTCATTTATATACATGCCTATTTTGCTTTTGCTGTGTCATTTCTTTTACTTAATTTTGTTTCATTCTGTGCTGGCTACAGTTTGCCCCTTTAGCTAAAAGTTTTCATCAAAGGGCACTATGTGCTCACAGAGTTTTGGCTCCTCGTGTCAACAAAGTGAGCTCAGCTCCTGCTGATGCTAGAACGAATAGCTGGGAAATTTCAGCTAAAGATGTTCATATGTTTAGCATAGGCACTAAAATCCATGTCAATGCTAAACATATTTAAGCTGGGTGTGTGTGTTCATAGGCCCCTTTTCCCTTTCTCTGCAGAAGTTGGCCTGGGTGTTGTGAACTCAGCCCAGATCTTATCATAGCAGACATAATCCTCAACAGTGCATGTTTTTCTGTACTTTCGTTCATTTCTTGGTTCAACCAGTGTTTTTTTGTTGTGTATAGCTGTCTGTATCCTCATTTGCATATTCACCCTCCTGCCCATTTTACTGTACCAGACACCGGCACAGTTTATTACAAATGAAGTCACCCTCGGCCTTTTGTTTGTGCTTAACCACCTAGGAGGGGATTCATCCCATTGACATTGATGTCCTCAGAGACCCATCGCCCCAACTGAAGCAGCTTTTGTAGCCTGACTAGGTGAGTTTCAGAGTGTATTATTGCTCAGGGTAACTAGGGGCAACCCTTATCAAGTCAAGTTTCCTACCTAAGTTTTCCCCAGCTGATAAGGTCTCCCTCTCCTTGAGGTTGGTTCTAAAGGGATCTCTTGGTTCATAATCGGGTCCCAGCTCCTAGGTCATCTCACAGATGACATGGTCCATCATTCATACTGAACAGGACCAATTTTGGTCACCCCTAACCTGGCTGCATTATTCTTACCCTATTGTAGTAACCCCAGAGCAGCAGCATGGTGCTTATAGTGTCTTCTATAGCTGGTACTAGCTGTTAGGTTCCCAGTGGAAAAGTAAGCCCTCATCATAGTAGTGGGTCCATAGTCCCCTATTCTGGTGACCCATCTCTCTTATGGGGACTTGCGACTATAGCTCACTTACAGTGGCTTAGTTGGGCCACTGTCTCTTGGCATGACAAGTTGCATTTCCAATTTTACAGTGATAAATGTAGCTTTACCAGAGGTATTATGTCTCCATTTGCCACTATTGGTTGCAATTTTGTCTGATAAATTTTTACACCTTGAAGTTTTCCACATACAATTGAATTAATTAAAGAAAATACTGCTCCAGTATCTACTAGAGCCGTGACCAACAATTCACCATTCACTTCAAAGGCGGGGTTCTCACAGACAGTTTCAACATAGAAGGCCGGAGTGCCTCGAGGACGATGGTCTTTCATTTGAACATTGTATTGTATTTTTTTTATTGAAAGGGTCCAATGGACATTTTTATCCTATTTTTTCGATCATCATGTCAGACAGCTCCTGGCGCAATTGGCCCATGTTCAATGAACAATTTTTACCATTTTGTTCTATTGGGGTGACACATAGCCTCAGAAGATGAAATTGGTTCCAGTGCATGGCATAAGGGGCTGGGGCCCTTGGGGGTACTCCTGACTATCCCCTTTGCTGATGGGGAAGTCCTGCCTTCAGGGGGGGCACCTCTGACCTTTGGTCCTATATTTATTATAACTTTCATTTTCTACAGTTCTTTGTTGCTGAAGCACTTTGTATTGGGTAAACAAAACTTTCAAAATGCTTTGTGTCACATTATTGTAGGTGCAAAATCTAAAAATGGCTGAGAATGTTTTGCACAGGCGATTTTTAGTTATCCTTTGACTTGGCTTGCCATGTTTCATATTATTATTCCTAAAAGTTTTCTAGTTATTGGTGGTGACCACCAGAGAGTGCTGAAACGTTTATTATTATTTATTGTCAACCATATATATTTTTCCTGGGCGTCCTGAGCCATCTAACACCGTGCATTCAATGTCCCATTTTGACTGTAGTGAGTGTTTCTATCATCAAACAGTTTGTTCTGTCCCTCAGTATTTTTGGTTGTCTCTTGGATTGCTTCCATTTGGGAAGAGGTGGTGTCTAACTTGTGTAGCGAGGTGCAAGGTTCTGAGACGCTTTGTCCAGATCCTGGGTGGCATTCAACATTGTTTCGGCCCAGTAGTTCGCTTTACTCAACCAGCATTGTATTTTGTTCTTTCTTAAAAATAATTTTGTTCTATCACTATCTTTGGCTAGGTAGTTGTCTTTACCTCACACATATCTCGCCTGGTTAGCATCAGGGATAGAACCAGATAGGAACTCTTACAAACTGCATGCGGTTTGCCAGGGTATACGCAGGCCTTGATTACAAAAAAACCAGTCTGAAATTGTCCTTTTCTTGCTCAATTATTCTATTTTTTGGATGATCAAGTTTAGCATTTATCAGATCAGTTTTTTTCACTCTCTTTTTCTCTTTAAATGGAAGAAAAATAGTATTGTGCATCAATCAAATGCTGACTGAGTAATTGCAGTAGACTTCCTAACTGTTGGCTCCTAACTGATTTTTTTATATATACAAATTCGAATAAATCAATACAATTAGGCATATAAATTACAATGCAGCTTTCTATATTGACCCATAAAATAATATCATACAGCTTCTCAGAAAAATTTCTCAACTTTTGCAGGTTTTAGAGGTATAATTTTCTCTCTGACCTTTCTAAGTCTTTCTTGTTTGCTGGTCATCCTGAAATGATGGAAAATGAATGAAAAGAACAAGAAATTTGAGGGAGAAGAATATAGCAGAAAAAAGTTTTAAAAAAATTTTCAAAAATCTAACATTGAAAAAAATCAAAAATCAATTATAGCGAATTCGGAGGAAAAATACACAAAACTAAATTTGGGTGAAAAAGGAGAGCTTGCCATATGCACGAGGTTTATGGCGATTCAATGACTGTTGGGTTCTATGACTAAATTTGACCCTTTTTTTATTTAATCCACTGAAGCCCTGCAAATTCTAGTGATGAGTGATTTTTTTTATTTTAATACAAAGATAGTATAAAATATTAATAACAATGAAAGAATCTCCTTCGCCTCCACTGCCAGCTTGCCAGCCACAACTGGCTATATCACTGCTGCTTCCCCCTTGCCATTGTCTTTAAACGACCCTTTCTCTCCAGAAAAAAACAAAAATAAAAATTGAACAATGGAAAAAAACACTTACTGAAAAATCATCCAGTTCCTCCGAGGATATACATACTGTTCCACTTGTTCAAGGTAGCAATCATGGGCATGCCGCCAGAAAAAACTTGTGCATAGCAGCATCTAAAATAATAGCAAAAAGATCTCTGATTTCACAACACTTGTTAAAGAAATATAATTAGCATAAATCCAAATCAACAAGAAATTGTTCTTCTGGAAAAAATTTATTTACAACAAAAACATTTTTTAATAAGGCCCCCCCACTCACTGCTACCACCTTCCTCTTCACCACCGTCCAAATGACAGGTTCAACTTGCAACTGAGGTACACAAATGGAAAATTGCTGCCTCCAAGCTCATGGTCCAGGCAGAAAGTTTCATCATGCTCCATAGTCAGTAAGACCCAAATTGAAATCAACCAAAATTCTGCACAGAAATACCTGTCTTTGTAATACATGTTTACATAAGATGACGGTGACTGAAAATCACAGTGACCAGTAATCACTCAGAAAATCCGCCTATGGTAATTTCTTTATCAATTTGTTCAAATCAGCAAATATTTAAAAACTGGAGATTTTAGTCGATTTGGATTGATTGCGAAAATCAACCAAAACCTTGCATAGAAATGCCAGTCTTTGTGATGCATTTTTACATAAGTTGAAAGTGAGCAAAAATCACTGTGACCGTTGGTCACTCAAAAACGCCCATATGTGAATTTCTTCATCAATTTGTTCAAATTAGAATAACTTCAAAAACTGAACAATTTAGTCGATTTTTGTTAAATGCAAAAATCAACCAAAACCTTGCATAGAAATGCTAGTCTTTGTGATGCATTTTTAAATGAGATGAAAGTAACCAGAAATCACTGTGACCACTGGTCACTCCAAAAACAAGCATATGTGAATTTATTCATAAATTTGCTCAAAATCAGGCAAATTTTTAAAAATTCAACAAATTTTCAAAGATTCAACAAATTTTCAAAAATTCAACAAATTTTCAAAAATTCAACAAATTTTTAAAAATTCAACAAATTTTCAAAAATTCAACAAATTTTCAAAAATTCAACAAATTTTCAAAAATTCAACAAATTTTCAAAAATTAAACAAATTTTGAGAAATTAAACAAATTTTCTAAATTAAATTATTGAAAACAAACTTACCACTTGCTGAAACACCACCCCAAATGCTGGCTCTGTCTCCTGCCAGGCCTGAGTAACACCCCTGCAGGCTCAAGAATTCATTGAACTGCAAATTTTGTGTGGAGATCTTATGAAAGTAATCCCATGCCCATATCGCCAGTAATAATTTCAGAATTGTGATATATTCAGGCCCAAAAAAATTAAAATAAAAAACAAACTATGAATTCTTTTGTGTTCACTAGTTCATCTATATTATGGTCTTTGAGAACAAAATGCCCACTTCCAGATTTAGTTTTTGCATCCTGGGTCATTTTTTAAAGCTGAGATAATTTTGGTCAATTTCGAAAAAACTAATAAAAATCCAAAAACATGTATTATGCTTACTATGCAAATATAAAAGGAGAATGTACATGATATATACATATATAATCATAGCTAAAAACCATAATCAGTAGAAGTTTCAGAATTTTTATCAATCATCACAAATTCTGCCTATTTTAGGGCTTCAATGCCTCCATCAGGTATATTTTTTCCAAAGTTCATCTGCAAACTTGTTATAAGTTCTCGAAAAGTACCATCCATACCACAAGGAGCCGAATCAAAAACTAAAATCGCACTAGGTGTCATAGAAGCATTTCAAGTAATTTCATTGCCTTTATTATCTACAAATCCCTACACCTTCAAATAATTGTACAAAAGTAAAGAAATATTTGTTTTCTTCATATTTTAACATATAAGGAGTATTAGGTAAGGTTGTAGTAACCCTAATTATTATTATCTCGTTTAATCCAAAATGTTTAAAATTGAAGAGGCTTTGTTGAAAATCACTCCTAGCAGCAGCACCATCAAGAAGTGCCACAGCAAGTCCACCAGGTAATAATCCTGTGAATAGAGAGCTTAGAGGTCCCCGCCCAGGACTAGCCGTTATATATGGACTAGTAACATGACATCAACCAATAGGACATATTCTTCCTTGTCTTGCCTGCTCTATCTCTTTGCTATGTCAGATGAATCACAGCTGGTACATTTGGATATGATTTTTCAGCTTTCAACAGCAAATGCATTTGCACATTCTGCTAGCCATTTGCTTGACATGTTGATCCACCTTTCATTCAGATGTAAGGTGTGTATTGCATGTATTGCATCTGTTATGGTGAGAATGGGGAAGTATGGCCACTCTGCTTGCATTTTTTGCATATTTTTCTTGGGTCTGAGTATGGAAGCTCCTTCGGTCTGATTATGGAAGCATTTTGTAATGTCGAAATATCAAATTTTCCAGCGCTATGCGCTAATTTTAACCTAGGCTCGCAAACACCTTAATTTCAAAATTTGGATTCCTCATTTTAGTGTTCACACTCAGATTTCTCTCTTCTGCATACTTGTAAGACCTCAGGCCGTCATGGAAGCTATTATCATGGTTGCCAACTGGTTGAAGCACTATACTGTGCAGAAAATTTGGAGTGTGGGTTCCTTTCACAAGGGTCGAAATAAATTTAATTATTAAGACAAAAAATGTGCATTATGAATTTCAGCATACTCAAAAATGATACTGAAAGCAGAACTCAAAATTATGTCAATTTTTGCTTTCTTCTTGAAAGTTATGAAACATAATTGACTCCAAGCTGATTTTCAAGATGATTAACTGATTGGAAATGTCAGTACCCAATTCCAACAATGCTCTAAAAATGACTTTTCAGGGAAATCAACTTATTCAAAGTCAACTTAAACTTGAATCAGTTCTGAGCAAATATGCAGAGTCTATGTCTGCCTAGAGTCAACTTAAAAAGTTGGTTTAGCAACCCCGCGATTGTATCAAAATGGACTTAATTTGGGTCTATTGTTTTAGCCTGGGACAGAGGAGTCTAAAACAGTTATTCACAATTTTTTCATTTTTCCAGCATTTGTTGTCCCCAATCACATTTAAATGATATATTTAGCCTGCTTATGATCACTTAATTCAATTTTAGGGGTGTGTCAAGTCTCCATGTTTTTGCTCTGAGCTTTTCATCATTTTGTAATAGATGTCAAGAATGCCTTAGGCAGTTTTGGCCAAGTTGTTTTTTGCTCAAAAAGACTAATGTATGCATTATTTATGCTTTTTTGAGGTTGTGTACATATACAGCAATTCACCAAAAATGGAGAAAAATTACATATAATGTAATTTACCAAAAATTAAGGCAAATTTATTGACTTTTGGGTCAGATTATGATAAAAATATATCAAAATTGATAATCACAAAAAGTTCGATAGCTCTGCGGTCATTGATCAGTCAAAATTGAGAACAATGGACTGGATTTGAATTATATTCTGTTCCCAAAAATCTTCACTATTTAAAAATTACAAAACGATTTGGTGATAGAATCTAAAGAACCTTGATTATCATCACATAATCTGATGCACTATCAAAGATCATAGATAACAAAATGAGGACTGACATTATAGGTGGTGAAAAATAATAATTATCAACTGATAAGTGCAGTAGACATGTTGAGAGTCTGCTTGAGCCATATGTTAGCAATCAGTGACCATTATAATCATCACCAGTGTAGAGCACTGGACCAAGCTCCCTCTTTTGGACTTGGAACATCCACAATTTTTTTTTCACATTTCCAGGTTCATTCTCCAAAAACACCAATTAAGTGGAACAAGAGTGTAGCCACAAAAATTTTACAGTGCAATGAAAATTATTTTCTCAATTTCAATTATTTTATGCAATTGAAATTCGAACTTTTGGAAAGTTTTAAGATTTCAATATTCAAAAAAAAATATGAAACTGATTAGAAATTTTAAAATTGATGGTCTTTACAGAGACATTTCTGATGTAAATCGCATCGATAAAGCTCAGTTGAACATCAAAACTTTTATGGATATGTGATATTGCTCCCAGTTCTTTAGAAAACAGAATTGACTTCCAACACAGATAAAAGCTAAAGGAATGCATGGGCAGAAACTGGTGAAGACTTTGGTTTATCAGGTGACATAAACTGAGTAAATTTCATGGACATAATGTTACAGATAGCACTTTACAGGAGAAGATGCAAAAACAAAGTTCAAGAGTTTAGGAGATGCCTGCAACACAAACTTGAAAAAAGTAGCCCCAAGTGGATCAGACCCGAGCTTTACAGAACCTTGACCCTACTTAGAGCAAAGGTCGTTTTTAAGCAAATTTGTATGGCCGTGAAATCTGAAGTAGAATGTGCCTACTTAGTGCAAGGTCATTGCTGATCAAAGAAGATCATTGTTTAGATGCAAATCAAATATTCCAAATAAGATAAATGACAAATTATCCAAAGCCACAAATTCAGATGACAGCTATTTGTTCACTGGGGAAAATCAAGCTGTGTAAATAAATCACCCAGAGGTAAATTTTGTTATGTCTTTAGTTTTGTTAAATTTCTATATTTTCTATTAATAGAACCATGTGATAAACAATGGCACCTTGAAGTTATCCCTAGGCCTCCATCAAATTTTCTATTCACACATGCATTTGTATCACAAGTATGACTTCAGGATATGACCTTCTGTACCACCAATATGACCTTCTGACTATCCACAGGGAAAGTTTGTGTATTTAAAGTATTAAATCAGAGAAAGAGTTGAAGTGGAAGCTGAATTTTTTGTAATGGTATTGTGCATGCCATAAGAATTTTCTTCTATTGTGAACAATCTAGCAGTTTTTACTATCATGTTGTATCATGAGTGAGAACAAGGAAATCATAATTTTTGACAGGTGCTTGAATTTGTTGATGTAAACAAATTTTTTTCTACTTCAGTTTTTCAGTGTACTTGTGCTTTTCTAATTTTTATTGAAAATGATCAGTGTTTCATGAGAGGCACATTCTGATCCTGTCTGGCTCTATATGCACAACTTTTTACAATACATTGCATGTACCTTGGAAATTTGTTGGGAATGGTTTACTGTATTGTAGACAGTGAACAAGCTGCAATGTGTATATATAGATTCTTCAGTAAAGTTGTATTTTTGTGCAAATTTTCTCAAATCTAGATGTCAATGTCAGTGACACCAAAATACTTATGAAAATTATGGGATATAATTTTTATCTTGAGCAGATTACTTCCTGATGAGGCACATTAATTTAACTCCATGACTAATCATGATTGAGTTTGAAGTATGTTCAATTATTGCATGTGTTCCATAACTTCTTAATGCTCAGACTCAATGATGTTATTTATATTTTTCTAAAGAAGTTTTTTAGAATTTTCAGTCCTTAGGACTTTAAGCTGTTTACAAAGAACATTGATGAAGTCAGAATGCAAATTCACATGCTAAGGGCTACAGCTTACTTACCTGTACTAATAGTAGAACCACTGAGTACAAGAAGCATATTGAATTAGTAAAGTAATTGGGTAACACGGGGATTTTTCCAGTATTTCTTGAAAGCATCAAGTTGAAATCTATTGACATTTAACTACATCATGTTCTGAAACCTTAGTATTTTTGATAACAATTGCAGGTAACTTGGAACCTTGAAAATTTCAACAAGGAAATGTTGAGCTAGCATTCCTTAAAGATTCCATCAAATATTATGACCCTTGGATGTTTTGAAAATTTTTTTCCAAAAACATAGCAAAACAACCATGCAGGCAAACCTTTTGACATGCTATATAATTATACAAATGAATTATTCAATCAACTTTTCAACAAAAAATTTAGTTTGAGGCAGGTATTGAAAAAATTATTCTGACTGTAGTGACATGTAAAACTAATCAAACAGAATTATTCCTCTGATCAGCTTTTTTGTATGGCTGCTGATATTTATCCCTCCTTTATTGAATCCTAGGAGTGCAATCTTTGAATGTGTAAAAACTATGAAGAGTTCATTTTTTATTAAACATAGTTTTTACTTGCTTGTATGGTGTTCAGGCGACTTCTTCTTTATGACTCCATGACATTGTTTTTAACTTACAGGTTAAAAAAGAAAAGAAACATCTCCTAATTTTTTTTTTGAAAAATCAAAGAGGACTTCAGGTTAAGCAAACCTTCTGTAATGCTTTTTGCAACAAAGTTTTTACATTTCAACACCTACTGACAACGTCTTGACCAGAAAAACACCTGTGCCATAGTGTATAACAAACAAAAAGCTATCATATGTGAAACTTTAGCTTATTGGCATTTGAATTTTACCAAGTTATATTTTAGTCCGGCACCGACTGTGTTTTTACAGGATGAAATTGACCAGAGTGGCCATGGTGTTATAATGTGTAATCAACAAAAAATGGGAGGAATTTGAAACAAAAGACTGGTGGCCTGTGGACATGCTAAAAGCTATCAAAAAGTTTGGGTGAAACATTTGCATACTAGCCTTAAAAAAGCTTATGGGGAAAAAAGTTGATCATTCAGCCAATTTTTTAATGAAAATAATCGTAGCATTTATCAATTTTAGTATCTTATGTTAACTGTACTTGTATTTCTAAAAACATAATTTTTAACCCTATGTCCATATCAATTGTAATATTCGACCTTCCATGATGCTTACAAATATAAGGGTAAGGTTTGATGTGATGAAAAATGCTGACGATTGGGTGGGACCATATCCAGCAGCTCAATTTCATTTTCTTGATTTGGCCTCCTTGCCCAAAGATGTAGCGTAATAAATGTGACTATTAGATGACAATAATGAAATAAGAAAAGTGGTTTATAAGCCAGAAATTCCGCCTGAAATTTAAAAAATGTCTCAATTATTTTATTTTTCATATCAGTTCTTTAACCTACTGTATTTATTCGAATAAACGCCGCCCTTGAATAAACACTGCCCTTGAATAAACGCTGCACCTTATGTGTGAAAAAAATAAATGCCACCCTGCGTTTATTGGAGGACTTATCATGCTTAGCTTAAAGTGCAAAAAAAAGTTTTTTAGAGGAAAAATCAGTGTACATAAACGAGTTTGAAGTTGATTCGGATGATGAGATTATAACAGTTGAAATTCCCTGAATATATACCTAAGTACCTATTATCAGTGCTTTTATAAAAATTTGTTATGAATAGTAATTGTTAAAAAAGTGAAAATTTTATTAAAATATATGTGGTGTTTAACTCAGAATTTAAATAAATGCCGCCCTCGAATAAACACCGCACCAAAAGTACAATTGAAAAAATAAATGCCGCGGCATTTATTTGAATGAATACGGTGTGATCAAAAACACAAAAATTGTTTGAGGTGTTCAGAGTTTTTTAATGCCCTTTTCATCAGATATCGCATGATACATTTTATCAATAGATGAGTGAAGACAGCTGATGTAGTATGGGATTGTGTTGTTCAAAAGATAACAACAGGGTCAATTTCCTCAATGGCAAAAAAAATGTCCATCATTCCTGTGTATGATGTCTATAGCTATTCTAGGCCATCAAAATTTAGATGACCCACATTATTGTCACATATCTGCAGATATCATTTTCATAATTTTTATTTCAAAATCATTTTTTCTCATTCACGAGTCCACAATTTCAGCTAATAGAAAAGTCCAATTTGGATGAGCAGATTGCTGTGCTATCATTGTGGGAACAGTTACGTATGTCACAAGATTCACCCAAAAGGCAAAAATTCATAATGCAACACAAAATAACTGATGAGAATATTTTGAGCATGGCAAATAAATCTCTCAGGAATACCAGAGAAATCACAGATACAATTCTCAATTTATAAACTCCGAAATAGGAAAGTATGCATTTGTTTTATTATTCATCAGTTTTTATAAATTCAGGATTTAACAGTAGCAAGAGGGCAACAAGAGGACAATTATGATGATGAGACATTATTGTAATTTTCTTATATAGACTTGTTTTTCATTATTAGAAAAATAAATTCAGGAAAGTACACAGAAAATATCATCACTAGCTTATATGCAATTAGTATTGTGTGTATAAGCTCAAAAATTTGATTCATTGTTTTTTAAATAAATGAACATTAACAGCAGACATAGTATGACCAGGTAACAAATTCCAAAAAAATCAATCACACACAAAATTTTGACTTATATAATGTATATGGGTTGTTAACACAATAAATAAAAGTTCTGTACACAAAAAACTTGTTTGAATCAAACATGCTGTGATTGTAAAATAAACATAGCAAAAATCAGTTATAGTTCTCCTAAATTCCAGAGGATGCAGACTGGTCGACTCCAATATTCCTCAATAATTTCTGGTGTTAAAGCCATATAATCGTTTTGTGAACCACCTCTGAACGTTCTCTACCCTTTGTATTCCACCAATTAGATCAGGATTCCAAATAGGACTACCATATTCAAGAATTGGGCGAGCATAAGCTTTAAATGCCCTGATTTTTAATTCATTTATATTTGAGTTGAAACATTTGAAAATTAGATTTGATACCCTAGAAGCCTCCTTGGTCATGTAATCACCATACAGAACAAAACTGAGTTTTTCATCAACATAAACACCAAGATCTTTCATTTTAGTGACAGCATCAGAATCACATTTACCAGGGTAGCAATAACCTATCACTGGTGGCATGGTATTGCTTGGTATGGCCCACTTGAACCCCTAAAATCTGACTAATCACTACCTCTGAAGCTATGGTTATAGACAGAGACATGTGTTTTTTGCTTAATATTGGCTGTGTGGGCAAACTTTGTTAGGGGTCTATACTTAGGGATATATAAAAGATAAACACAAACCATCAATTCCAAGCACCTACTACCAGAGAAGTAGTAGGAACTCACACCATCCAGCAGAGCCTGGCCAGCTGGTGTGCAAGTTAAAATTAAACTGTCAATTTCTTAGTGACCAACAGAGATATCAGTCACTATAGTGTACTATCCAGCAAAGTTGGGCCAGAAAGTACATCAGTGTATTTATCAATTCCATAGCAACCGACTTATACAACAGTCACTATCTACAAGCAGACAGGTAGAGTTGAGCCAATTACTTTGCTATTCAACCATTTATTTGAAGCACCTACTACCAGAGGCAAGTAGTTGGACCTCTCACCATTCAGCAGAGATGAGCCTTAGGACAGTCATAATTGCCCCTGCCATTTACCCATGCTTGATTGCATTTTTGACTTTGACATCCAGAGTGCTGGGCAGGAATTACATCGTCCACCGACCAACAATGAGATGAGACCCGATTCAGCAATGACGATTTTTAAACTGAGTTTTAAGTGACTTTTGCATCTAATTTCATTGTTTTTTGATGTTGTTTTTGTTAAGAAATTTCGAAAAATAAAAACTAAAAATATATTTCGTTTGTCTAGATTTTTTGCATTTGTGTTTGTCGAGCGTATCCATGTTAATTCCCATTTTACCTTGCTCATAATTTTTTGTTAATTTGATACACATTTTCCTCAGTTTTTCAAGAAAAAAAGTTGGGAAAAATAGTTCAAAAGGCAGTTATTTTTGTCTGAAAAGACCAAACAAAGGTATTCATTGTTCTCGCATTTCAGTTATTTTTGTGCTACATGTTGTTATTGTTAATAATTACTGACTTTAAGGCTAGTTTGACCTGAGCCCCACATTTACCACTTGCATCCCTGGAGCACAGCTGAATTTTCAGATTATAGTTCACTTTTGTCATCACTCACCTGTTGTACTATGCTAAATTTTAAATGTTATGGCAAGCGTGGTTTCAACTACTTATTGGCTGCGATGCTGAAAATTAAAAAATTCAGTTTTTTACTATTACTATTGATCTAATTATCTGTCAAATTTCATTTGGAATTCATTTATAAGAAAATTTACAAGAATGTAGAAGGTGTGCCCAGCCCTTCAACTTGTAAAACTCTACTTCCATGTAGAAAGTACGTCTGAAGCCTCAATGGGTAAAATTCAAATTCCATGTTGAAAGTACGCCTGAAGCTTAAATGCATGCACCAACCCTTTCATTGCTCCTTTAAGTACCTCAACCTACTAAGATATTAAAATTGATGATGCAATGTCTGTAAAATAATTAAGAAAAATGCTTGAGGGTTTCAGAACCTAACAATAAAACAGTTTTACTCATCTTTTACAATATTGTCCTAAAAAATTTTGTTTGGTACCGATTTTTTACCTATTCAGGACACATTTTTCAACGATTCTCTATGCTTAAGCATTGTTTTTTGGACACGTTTTTGCTGTCTCTGGACACAATTTTCCATACGTTTTGTAAAAAATCTCATCTATATGTCATATTATGATCACAGAAATACAGCTAGAAGAATTATCAGGATCCACATGTTTTGAGGCTCATTCTTATATCAGTTAAATATAACATGGTCACAATGCTTCTAAAAAATGTTTTTTCATAATTATTTCAGTCATAGAATTCTATCTTGGTTCTAATGTTCATGCATTCATATCTATTTCGAATATTATCTCAATTGCAGTTTCTGAAAGTTCATTATCAGAGGTTTTCAAGTGTTATAAACAAAGAAGAACATTAATTTCATCATGCCCCAGTACTGGGCATTCCAAGCATGTATGAAAGATATTGTTCCCTCAGTCGAACATGGTTCAGCCTCAAAAAATATCAATGGTGAATGTGTGTTGAGTATTTTTGAAAATTCTGTGGAAGAGTTATGCTTTTACACTTCTCTATTTTTCCTGAAGAATTCGTAGTTTGAAGTTTACTGCTTGACTCCACTGGTTTGATGATGAAACATTTTACAGCTGAAAAAAGAATAGCGGTATTATTCTGGTGTTCTGGTAGGGTAATTCCTATTTATATTTTCGTAAATCAAGATAACAGGATCTTACATCTTCCTGAGGTAATAGATCTTTTCTCATGTTACTTATGACCTCGGTAAATTTATTATCATATAGTTGGAATGTTTTGAAATCAATTTATTGGTGATAAGTGTATAGACTGGCACTATTATCTTTTTCAGAAGGTTCATAAGATTCCTCATTATCAATATCACAAGATTGCTTAGCAATAGGATTAGGATTCCAAGAAAGTGCATCAGCATTCACTATTTTGGATCTTTTTTATGGTTTAATATCAAGTTTTGTGCCAGCTAAAGCATATCCCCATCTGTATATTTGAGCAGATACATTTTCTTCTTCTAACACTGCTTTGACTGCAGTGTGGTCTGTTTCTACTATGAATTCCTGAATGATAGCGTTGAAAATATTTTATGGTTTCAACAACAGGTAGAGTTTCTAATTTAGTTCTTGAACAATTTTTTTCAGCTAGTTCAAGAGCTCAAGATGCAAAGCAATAGGATGTTCCAGATCATCCTTCTCATTTGACTCAATAGTACCAATTCTTCCTTAAGATGTATTAGTTTTAAATATGAACTGTTTTGTAAAATCATCAATGTCTCTCAATTCTCCAAATGCTCAATTTTCTCCTTTTTATAATTTGAAATCTTGCCCTTTTTTCAATAGTTTGTTCAGAGAGTTTGAAATTTGTGTGTATTTAGGAATGAATTTTCTGTAATTGGATATGAGGCCTGAGAATGATTTTACTTCTTTTCCATTCTCAGGTAGCATCATATTTTTCACAGCCTCAATGTTTTAGTATCCAGGTTAATACTATCTTGACTTATGATATGACCAAGATACTCAACTCCCTTCTGTGAGAATTTGTATTTATCTATTCCTAGTTTTAAACCACCTTGATACAATCTGTCAAAGATGATCCTAGGATAGCATCAGTGCAGCATGACACAGTATGAAAAATTGTAACATTGTCAAAACAGTCATCAGGTGTCATATGCCATGGAGTATATAGCAGCCACCCATCAGGCACCATATGGGGCATACAGCAAAGTATAGTCGCTCAATGCAGTGCCATATGGTGTCATCCTGGAAAGTGTAGTAGACCCTTCAGCCTGATCCAAAGTTGTGAAATATTTCATATTGTAAGTTGTCAAGGATGTCATCAATTGTTGGTAACAGGTGGATATCTTTCCTTGTTACTGAATTGTGTTTTTGAAAATCTATACAGAATTTCAAAAGAACATCATTTTTTGACCAAGGTGATGTGTTTTTTGAAGTTCCCTTTAATTCCAGTGCTTTTACTTCAGCCATAATTATTTTTTTCCCTTCTGAGGGAGTTCTAAAAGGGTCTCCTGATGGATAAATTTTCACCTGTAATTTGTTGGGACATACCAAGGTTTTTCTGCCAGTTTCTTTTTTTGTCCAGAGCATATAGATCAGGATATGCTTCCAGCAAAGCAAAAAGATCCTGTTTCCTTCTTCAGGTAGAGATTGTGGCACAATCACATTTTCTCTCAGCCATTACTTTGTTACCAACATATATTCATGTTGAGCTTTGCGTGCTAATTTGAAGGATTTATCATTTTCTTGTCTGTAATTTCTATTCAAACCTAGATGTTGATTAATGGTGTTCATTGCTTGAACTGGAACAGTTTAGTTCTCTACAGTAGATACTGATGATGCAAAATAAGATTGATTTCCTTTGAAGAATAAGAGGGGTTCAAATTTTACTTCAGGAATGTGTGGATAGAATGTAAAGATACTAGTTGTTAGGCAAACTATATATTTTAGAAGAACAATATCCAAGTAATGCCACTGGTGCAGATTCTTCCCATAAGGGAGTAGGTTGATTGAGTGGGCCAAAAAATTACTGCCTAAGATGAGATCAGCAGTACAATTATCCTGTACATAAACCAGTATGGTTTCGTTTCTATCTGCAACCTTTATAGTGATACATATAGCAATTTTGATTTGTATTTCCAATCCATTCTCTGAAATTAGCCCCATTGCTGTTTTTATCATTAAAATGTCATCAAGTTGAGACACTTGGCTGGATTCAATAGGAGAGTACACAGCTCCAGTGTCTAGGAGAAATAGTGCTACAGTTTTTCCATTCAAGAAAATGTTTATGTAATTGGTCTGCATTTTGACTGGAAATGTAATTTATTGCAAATTTTTCCTCTGCTTTCATGAACACAGTCCTTCTCTTTTGGCAAGGAGTTGTTTCCCAAGTTTTTGTTGCCATTTGATTTCTTGCAGTAGTGCATTCATACTCAAGGACTAGATCAATGGGCATTGATCCAGGTTTAAGTGGTTTCTGTTGCAGTTTTGCCTGGTCATCAACCCTGAGCGTTGAACTGTAACCAGGGTTTTTATCTGATGTTAGCATTTTGCATAATAAATATTCAACTTGCATAGAAGAAAACACAGATCACTCTACATCTCAATAGAGTGACCTTGGAACTAGATTGCTCCATCTAGTCATTTAATATGCTACTATCAGAAAAATATTTAATTCTTCCACCAATATTACTCAGCACATTACTGCTATGCACCCTTATCTTTCCCCTGAGAGTTTCTGTGTCACCACTTTTCAGCTCTTTGTCAGCTGGTGAATGGCCTTCCAGGGCAGTATCTTTTGTGATGCTAATGCTACTGTAGAGCAGTGCCATCATGGTACCATTTTTATTTCAAGGGCATCAAGGTGGCTAGAAGTGGCCTTGTCATTATTCTCATTTGTCACTACTTTTTTGCAGTCTTTGCTTTTCTTTAGCTGCTGTCCTAGACTTGGATTGTGTCTTTCTACCATCCATATGGACTCTTCAAACTTACATTTCCACAAACAGTTTGTTCTTATCTTATTTGTGAAATGTACAAAAGTACCCAGCTGAATGCAGCACAGGAAAAGTTGGGTTGGAACTGCAAAGAATTCTCTGCCTTCTTGGTCATCTTTTTTTCCAGTTGACTTCTTTGGCCCTGAGTTTTGAGGAGATGTAATACTGAAGTTACCCTATCTTTTTGTTGTCCATGTTTCATCCTGCCATTGAATCCAATTTAAATATAAAATAAATAAGTTTATTCAATTCCATCTGCAATGAAAAAACTTTATTCTAATATGTTGCCTGCACTCTGAGTTCATTGGACATTGGACTGGTGTGGATGGTATCACCCAAGTTGGCAATTTTTTCCAAAGTCTAATCATGCAGAGTGTCACTGTTCAGAGATCCCCTCAGAGATTTTTGCAGGTCCTGAAAAAGGTAATACATAACAAAAGGCATAAGAACAGTTCAGCTTGCTTTAGTTGTAAAATAACCCAACAATAAAGAAATAATGCAGTGTTTAGAGCTTATACATCAGATTGGTATGATAGATTATGCATTAATAATTAGGGAGAAAACAACTTGTTTGTGCTCATTTCTTCATCTATAAATCATTTTATGTACTTCAGCATAGCCTAAAAGAATAGTTTCGAATATCAAAGAGTATGAACTAATCAGTTCTCATGTTGAAAATATTAACTATTAACATATAATAAAAATCTGAGGGAAAATTGAGTCACTAAATCATAATATGTCACTTTAAGGAAAAAAATATGTTGTTTGGCAAATGTGTGTCCTATCAGTCACCAAATGAAAAAAGAATTAAGTCAAGTTAATCCTTATTGATGACAGTGATGACTAACCCCAATCTCTCAGTATCCTCATGAGCTTTGTATGAGAAAGCATTTTAAAAAAACAAGAAAGGTCTTCCGGCTTCAGAAAAATTTTAAAAAATTAAAAAAAACAAGAATGGTCCTCTGGCTTCAGAGTCATTTTGCGCATCAACTGGGCACAAGGTTTGAAATTCTGTGGGCCATTCTTCCCAAGGGACTCCACAAGTTATGGTTGTTGTGGAAATGGTGATCAATCCAGGGCGTTGTAGGTCTTTTAACAGAAACTGACATAGTTCAGGGCAAGATTGTGAATCTGTACAATGAATAAGTCTTCCCTTCAAAGGGTTGCATCCTGCATCATTCATAAAGTGATCAAATACATTGGGATGCATATCTAGACTACTTAAGCCTACCTCCAACCAATGGTTTATCCAGTGATCAATTATCAAACTGTTAACTTCATCATTGCTGCTATTGATTTCAATGAGGTATGGCATCAAAGAGGTATCCATTGTAGGCACCATCATTGCCATTTTTTCAATACTTCTCTTTGTTGTCATTTTCTTCCTCACAGTTGCTATTTCTAGGCAATCAAAAATGATAAAAATATAAATAACTTCAATGTATCTAAAAACAAATGGTGCATAAATAGTAAGTCATTTTCTCAAAACAAATTACATAGGATCAACAACTTTCAAAGATGCTTTTGACAGAAAGAACCATTTCAATAATTCTAAGCTGTGTCTTAATTGAAACGAAAAAGTACAACAGGTGAATAAATAATTGGTTCGAAAAATAGTAAATTGTCATGATGTAAAAATTTATCAGAAGAACAATGTTCAAAAATCATCCTGTAAGAAACTACAATAAATCCTGAAGAAGAATAGTGATGCGTCAAAAATTAAATTACTGTAAATCATACTATTTAAAACAATTAATGATAATGAAGGTACAGGTGACAGTAAAATTCTGAAGTTTTAGGGATAAGCTAGGGACTAGCTCTAAAACTTAAAGTATGAGATGACCAAGCTTGAAAATAACACAAGAAAAGTTTCTTTTGATGTTACGGTAAGGATGAGTAATTGTGGGAAAAAATGAAGATGAAAAATGCCCATAAAATATTTACATGCCGAAAATGTAGGAAATGTTTTTATTATGTTGCTCAAAAAGAAATGGTGCATTTTCTGACAGGGCAAAAAAGCATACATGGATAGTAGCACTTTTTGCATATTTTCTGGTGAAATTTCTTCTGATCCTATCTCGGTGGGCTAAGTTTTGCTTTCATATGATGTACATTTCTTTTTCTTGAGTAGATTCATATGCATCCACTCTGCTCATGTTCCTCGTGCATTAGGTAAGTTGATGGTAACTATATTTGGCTTTATTTCTAAAACGATGTTGGGTTCCTGCCATGGGAAAGTGAATTTTGGAGAGTGATGAATTTTGACTGTAGGATTATATATGAAAACTTCATCCCCAATTTTCAGCAGAAATTCATGTTGTTTTTTGTCATATTGTAGCTTTTGCATTTCCAGTGCTTTTTCAATGTTTTCTCTTGTGGATGACCAAGCCTCGGACAAGAAATGTTGGAATTCATGGGCATAGTGATATAAAATCAATGTGATATCAGCTCCCTTGAAAGGTCAAGGCAGCATTGATGGGCAAGTTTGGATGGCGACGGATGGAGGTGAGTTTTTTGTTGATTTTTGTGGCGAGCTATTGTCCCCAATCGGTATACTTACTGTTAACATACATGGCCATTATAGTATATAGAGTTTTATTGAATCTCTCAGTGACTCCATCCATTTGTGGGTTGTAAGGTCTGTTGATTTTCTGAGTACCACACAATTTGCAAATTTTGAGCACAAAAGCCAACAAAAAATTGGCTCCTTTATCAGACAAAAAAATAAGGGGTGCTCCAGAATGTAGAATAACTTCTGTAGCAAAAACTCACACTGTTGATTCTGCAGTTCCATCAGGTATACGTATAGCAGTGGCATATTTTGTCAAATACTCTGTGAAAACAATGGCATATTTGTGTCCATTTTCGGTCATAGGTAAAGGTCCCAAAATACCAACAGCTATGGTATCAAAAGGTCCTGCAACAGGGATTGAAATCAATGGTGCTCTTATTCTTTGCCCTTCTGTCTTTTTCATTGCACAACTCACACTTTCCACAATGAAGTTGGACATCTTTATACATCCCAGGCCAAAAATAATGTGTAGGAATCCTAGCCAATGTCCTAAAAAATACCAGATAGCCAGCAAAGAGGTCATCATGACAGGCTTCTAAAATTTCATCAATCATTTATCTAGGCACAACTAATTTGGGTTCTACTTCTGGTGGTTCGGGTACTCGATAGAGTATGTGCTCAACTGTCAAGTATTCATCCTTTGTTAGTCGTACATGCTGTGCCTCCTTGTGATCAATTGGTAGGTTGTTAAGCAAAATGTAATTGTAATATTTTCTGCAAAATTCATCTGTTTCCAGAGTGCTACAAATTTTATCCTTCATCTCTGGTGTTCCAAAATGATTAGTAGGTTCTGCAGCAGCAGCACAGATGAGGCGCCTGGGTAAAGCATCAGCATTTTTATTTACACGTCCTGGTTGGTTCTTGATGTTTAGTTCTTGAAATTCCTGTAAGGCTAGTCCCCATCTTGCAATTCATCCAGAGGGGTTTAGTTTGGAAAAAATGCTGCTAAGTGCTGAGTGATCAGTGTAAACTGTTACTCTTTGTTGGTATAGGTACTGTCGAAAGTGTTTCACAGCCCAAAGTACTCCTACTCAGTGACTGAATAGTTTCTTTTGGCTTTGTTCAAGCTTCGACTAGCAAATGCTATTGGTTGTTCACCTTTCTCAGTCTCTTGTGAAAGTACTGCACCAATTTGTTCAATGGAGGCATCTGTGTGTAACATGAATGCATGAAAAAATCTGGGTGAATCAACAATGGTGATGTGACTAAAGTAGATTTCGAAGTTTCAAAGCTCTGTTGGCAGCTGTTTGTCCAATCAAACTGTTGATTTAGCTTCAGCAGTTGGTGTAAAGGGTGAGCAATTTTGGCAATGTTTTTGATGAATCCTCTGTAAAAGCTAGCGAAGCCAAGAAAACTTCGAGTTGGGCTATGTTCGTTGGCGTAGGGAATTCTGGGACTGCTTTATGTTCCCCTCATCAGGTCGAATTCCTGATGATGAAATTCCGTGACCAAGGTAAGAAATTCCTGACTGCAAAAAGTGACACTTTTTGAGTCTTAATTTGAGACCAGCATCTTGTACAAAGTAAAGAGACTAAATATATACTGTATGTTACAAAAATGATATATTGGTAGTGTACGTTGCAACAAGAGAAAAAGGGGAATAGATAAGAAGCACATGGTTAGGGTAGTTAAGTATAGACAGCAGAAGTTTATTTATAACGGTGTTGATTTAAAAAATTGATCAAAGACACTAATTACTCATCTACTAGATAGTATGGCATAGTAAAAAATAGAGATTTTCTATTGACCTGAGGGCTATTGTTTTGTGGCCTTCTGGATGTTCCTGCCCATTTTCTTTATTCAGCCTGTCCTAACCAAAGAAACAGTGCATTATAGAGGCATATGATAGGCAAAGACAAGGTTATGACAAAATACAGGTGTGACCTCAGAGGAAAATACAAAATGTCTGGACTGCTCTATGGACTTCAGCCCATTAGAAAAAGACTAGTAGAAACTGTGACATTACTAATAGAATCAAATATTAGTAGCCATAACTCTATAAAAAATTATGATAGAACCTTTTGAAAAATGTTTTTGAGTTGGATCCTGAAAATAATCAGTCCTTAGTCTACTCAGGAGTTATATCCAATAAAAGTTTTTCTTAAATTTTGGAATCAAAATGTTAAATTATATGAAAATAATTGAAAGGGTTCTTAGAAAATTCCAAAACAAAAACGATAATGGTATTTGTTGGACCAGAATTGCTACAGGTACAAAATAACAAATGCACATATTGTTTTACAGGTACAAAATAACAAATGCACTAATTGTTTTGTCACTCGAGGTGCTTGTGTCATCAAAAATTTTTAAATAATATGTAAATAAAAAATTTTCATCCACCAGAACGTGGTTGTCTGCTCATTTTGATCATTTTACTACTGATCTTTAATCATTAGTGAATGTTGAGGCAACCTGTTCCCGCTACTCGGGACTTCAGTAAAAGTTAGGCTCGGTCCGGGACTTGAACCCAGGACCTTGCGGCTACCGTCTGCACGCTCTAACCAACTGAGCCAACCGAGCAGCGAGAAAGGCGCTCTCTTTTTGCAACAATCCGTAGTTAAGGTGGCTGCTTTGGCCACTCCCAACATCCCTCCGCCCTCGAATTTGACGGACTGTCAAGGGCCACCAGTGTTGAGGCAACCTGTTCCTGCTACTCGGGACTTCAGTAAAAGTGAGGCTTGGTCCGGGACTTGAACCCAGGACCTTACGGCTACCATCTGCACGCTCTAACCAACTGAGCCAACCAAGCAGCGGGAAAGGCGCTCTCTTTTTGCAAGAATTCGTAGTTGAGGTGGCTGCTTTGGCCACTCTCAACATCCCTCTGCCCTCGACTTTGACGGACTGTCAAGGGCCACCAGTGTTGAGGCAACCTCTTCCCACTACTCGGGGCTTCAGTAAAAGTTAGGCTCGGTCCAGGACTTGAACCCAGGACCTTGCGGCTACCATCCGCACGCTCTAACCAACTGAGCCAACAGAGCAGCAGGAAAGGCGCTCTCCTTTTCCAACAATTCGTAGTGCAGGTGGCTGCTTTGGCCACTCTCAACATCCCTCCGCCCTCGAGTTTGACGGACCGTCAAGGGCCACTAGTGTTGAGGCAACCTGTTCCCGCTACTCGGGACTTCAGTAAAAGTGAGGCTTGGTCCGGGACTTAACCCATGACTTTGCGGCTACCATCCGCATGCTCTAACCAACTGAGCCAACCCAGCAGCGGGAAAGGCGCTCTCTTTTTGCAAGAATTCGTAGTTGAGGTGGCTGCTTTGGCCACTCTCAACATCCCTCTGCCGTCGAGTTTGACAGACTGTCAAGGGCCACCAGTGTTGAGGCAACCTTTCCCCGCCACTCGGGGCTTCAGCAAAAGTTAGGCTCGGTCTGGTACTTGAACCCAGGACCTTGCGGCTACCGTCCGCATGCTCTAACCAACTGAGCCAACAGAGCAGCGGGAAAGGCGCTCTCTTTTTACAACAATTCGTAGTTGAGGTGGCTGCTTTGGCCACTCTCAACATGAAATATCTTTCAGTAGACTTTTTTAACCATTCTTGAGGTTCCATAAAAGTGACGAACAAAATATTTTTCACCATGCAGAACGCCTATTCCATTTTCTTTTATTCTTCTGTCTTGGGAAAACCCTTTATCAAATAACCAGCAAAACCTTTTCACATTTTTTTTGCTATCTAGTAGCACTAGGTAACAGTTCTACCACTCAATGTGCATGGCCTTGTTGGTTTTCACAAACTGCAATCTGTTTTAAGTGTCAAAACTGAAAGGATCATCACAAATTTTTAATAGGAAAACAGGATTTTTGATAGAGGTTCCGAAAACTTTGATATATATGGTGATAAAAGTATCATTGAACGAGAAAAACTTCAAAGTGTTAGGATAATTAGTAATCAGTATTCAGATGCTTTTGGTCTAAGGTTCTCAAAATAAACATCTTGTTTTGAAAACTTTCAGTGTAACCTTCAACTTTTTAATTCAAAAATGTTCTTTAAAAAATACAAGTTTCAAAAAACATTTATATTAAAGTAGAACATGTTCCATTGGAAAATAAATGAAAAATACACTTCTCCCAAAATATGTTCAGATCATCATGATGCTATTTTTGAAAATCTGCTGGAGTGTATGCTAGGGGTGTTTTAGCAAAGCAGACTAATGGGTGTGGCTCATCGTTATTCTTTTAAAATTCGGGATACTTTTCACAAGTTTTTCACTCAATGTTGATTTTCAAAACACATTAAACATTTATTTTCCTCTTTTATGAGAAAGTAAAAGACCACTTGACATTTGAAATAGCAGTCAATGGAAAAATTGGGCAAAGTTGCCCAACACTCATCAAACTTCATTCAAGTAATTTCGATCACATGCTTTGGCAAACTTTTCACAATTTTTACTTCAACCAGTTTTCAAATGTTTTGACATTTTGCATTTATTTGGTTAGAAGTAAAACACAGAAGTTGGTCATGTATTTCTAGTGTGGAGATAAAAACACAGATGGCTGACATCTAAATTACCAGGTAAAACTGCAAAAAAGCTAAATTATCCTGTACCTGTGCTTTTATATTATTTTCACCCTTTTTCTATCTTATAAGTGACCTACAGTATACCTATTCCATAATTTCTGGATAATTTTTGTGTCTGTATGCTGCTGTTTCTCTGTCTATACAAAAACCACAAATCTATAAATATTCTCAATGTGAAAAAATTTGCAGCAGTATTTTTCCATGTGCAGAAATTACTGACTTAATTTTAGCTCTTTTCAGGCCCAGGGCTTCTTATAATATTCAAGGATCAATTGTAACAGGTGTGATATATGGTATCATAGAGTATCCATCACATGACTAGAGACCGGAAAAATATGTTCCGCACATGTTTTTTTTATTGACGGATTCGGATTCTACATGTTCGAAAACGTAGGTTGCACATGTTTTCCCCTCATTTAGCCCCCCCCTTTTCAGCACATGTTTGCACATATTTTCGCATTTTTTTCGAATTTGCACATATTTTGCAATTTTGTGATTTTTTGCACATATTTCATTAATTTTCAGAAAATTTACCATTTTATTATTATTTGTGATGTCTAAAATCGGTGCGTCGAAAATAAGGTCATTGGCAGAGAGCTATAAGAATGAATGTATAGTCACCGACGGATCTATTCTAAAATGTGAAGCCTGCGATTCCGTGTTGAAAGTTGATAGTAAACATCAAAAACCGCTGATCGACCAACATATATGTACACAACGGCATCGTGACTGTGTGAAAATTCGCCATTCAAAGTCATCATCATCATCATCGCAATCTTTTTTGAGTAACAGTTTTGCAAAGGCAGCTGAAAACAACAACGCGGCTAAAAAATTTGAGTCTGATTTAACAAAAGCTTTGATTCAATCGAACATTCCATTATTCAAAGTTAATTTTCCGCCGTTTCAAAAGTTTTTGGAGGAGTATACGAAGAAAAAAATTCCTGATGAAAGTTCTTTGAGAAAATCTTACGTCAACCCAGTATATTTGGAAACCATCGACAAAATACGTACGATAATTGGCGACAGTGATATTTGTTTTATTGTTGACAAAACAACAGACGCAACACAATGCTTTGTTTTCAACGTTTTGGTGATGCCTTTAAATGGTGCTTTTGTAAAGCCAATGTTGATCAAAGTAAATTATTTGCCAGTAGTTTCCAAATTTTAAGTTTTCATCATAATTCTAATTTCTAGATGTACGATTTGGAAAAAACAAACAATTCAACTGTCATGCAATCAATCAACGATGCTTGTATGTTCTTGTGGCCGAACGGCGTCAAATACGACAAAGTTGTGCTCATTGTGAGCGATCAAGCGGCATACATGAAACTTGCAATATCAAACTTAAAAGCACTCTATCCAAAATTGCATCACGTTACGTGTTTGGCACATTCTCTTCATCGCGTGTGCGAAGCAGTACCCCATGAATACGACGCCGCCAACAACTTTTTGAGCTGCTTCCGGAAATTGCTCTTAAAGGCTCCAGCACGTGTCCAGCTATACAAAGAAGTTACCGGTACTTACATCACAATTTTTATCGATGTATGCATGCATAGTGTAATGTAAACTTTGTATTCTTAAGAGCTGCCTCTACCACCTGATACAATAGTCACCAGGTGGGGAAGTTGGATAACAAGTGCGACTTTTTTGTGCGAAAATTTCAACAAAATCAAGACGTTTGTGCAACAATTACCCAACGATGGTAAAGCTACGAACGATTGTAAGCGGCTTGTTGACGACGATGTTGTTAAAGATGAATTGTTCAATTCAGCAACGTACAAATTTTTGGTAACATTTTTAAATTTATGAAAATTTCATTTTAAAGATAGAATTTGTTTCCAATTAATTAATTAAATTATTTTCTTTATATTTCTTATAGACGGTGGCAATTGAGAAGTTGGAGAAGAGTGGACTGAAGAAAGAAGAACAGTGGCAAATTTACCACGAAGTCAAGGCTTTGTTGTACGGATTTGCACGTGAAAAGTTGGATTCCAGTTTGAACAATAACCCTGATGTCGTCAAATTTGTGAAAGAAAAGGATCCGGAATTTCGGCTGACGACGATGTATGCGCCGCTAGTTTCGGTGGACGTCGAAAGATCGTTTTCACAATATAAGATGTTGTTGAGTGATCGTCGTCGAAATTTCACTTTCCAGAACATTGAAATGATTAGTGTTGTGAATTACAACAGTTTCCTATTCGAAGAAAATCTGTTGTGTTATGGAATAAAGTTTGAACAATAAGTTATTTTAGCACATATTCTTCCAATATAGCACATATTTTAGCACATATTTCGATAATATTTGGCACATATTTTAGCACATATTTCGATAATATTTTGAACATATTATTCCGGTCTCTACACATGACCCACTCGCCTGCCTTTTGTATATAATACCGTTTCCTTCTGACAATTGATGTTTTTCCATGTCTTTTTCCCCAGGTAGTAAATATCTTTCTTTTTCTACTACTGTTTTCTTCATGTTTTTCTCACCCACACACTTAAGGCCCTGTCATACTTCACCGTGCGACACCACGCCCTCCTTCCTCTAGGAGATCCATAGTTCTATTTATCAGGTCATTTATACCCTAACACACCTCCAACAATGTGGCTGGCCATTATGTTACAGCAAAATAGAATAGTACTTTGTTTTTGTATTGTTCAATGTCCCATCACCAAACTTAGGCTTACAGAGCCAGCCAGATATTGACCTATTATCATTGATGATGTCTGTTGCCTATCCATCCTCTTGTTCAATGATACTCTTATTCATGTTTTGACAAACAATATAATGCCAAAAGATAATGAAAAAAATGAATGACATAATATGGATCCATTGCAAATGAGGAAAAACTAGATCAAAGTGACTTTTTAGGCACCTAATGATTGAACAAAAGAAGAAATTATAAAATACGTATGTGAAAGTCACAATCAGCCAATACTAAAGTTTGTCGAAACAGTAAAACGATAAATTTATAAATTGATACCATCAAGAAAGAGTTATAAAATAACCAGACAAGTGAAATGGAATGCTTCTCAAAGTTTGAAATTCGAGGCTAGTATTACAAGCAAATACCCAAAGTGACTCTTTATTCCAGTGGAACTCAGAATAATCAGGCAACAGTCAAGGTGACTGACAAGTTTTTCATTCTTGAGAAGTTTCATAATACAACATTGATAAGAAAATTTTGAAATAAATGTTTACACAATAGTCATTGCTGAATTTTTACTATAACTCTACAACATAGTAGAATCTGCCAAACTCGAAAAAATTTAAACACACACCCTCTGACTTACCTATTGACCATTTACTCTTTTGATATACTACAGCCTGACACATGTACTCATCCAGTTATTGCACTGTATTGAAGATTCTACAAAAATTGAGCCTAAATGCAAATTTTTAAGTCTGAGTACTAGGAATGGGCCGGGTATCTGGATAAGTGGATATTCACCTACATTTTAAGATCCCAATCTGATCCAGATCCACTGAACCAAATCTTTTAAGATCCGAATCTGCTGTTGTCAATGATTAAGATCCGGTCATAATGGGATCTTTATTCATTATTATTCACATAAAATTTTGCAGTGTTAAAAAACACAAAAAAAAAACAGATTCTATAATTGTTTGCAATACTATTTTTCTACAAATCGTGCTTTCTGGAGAAAAAATTTCCAGTAAAGGAAAAAATGTTGGCAGTCCTCCTGTATGGAAAAAGCAAATTTTGGTCCATTTCAGAACACCAAAATCTATTTTCCCTACTTTTTTGCAACTAATTTTCAAAAGTTTCAGGTTTAACTCGAAGTTTTTCAGATTTATGAAAGTTAGGAGCATATTTTCTTACTAAACTACTACTAAAATTGAGGGTAAATGCAAATTTTAATGCACAAATACCAGGAATGGGCCTGGTATCCGGATCTGCCGATATCTGCTTACATTTTAGGATCCTGATATGATCCAGATCCACTAAACCAAATTTTTTTGGCTCCAGATCCACTGAACCAAACTTTTCAAGATCTGAATCCGCTGGCCGGACAGTGGATCTGGATCTGCTGTCCGGCCCATTCCTACTAAATACAGGGAATAAAAGTGTCCATGGGGAATGTTAATTTTTATTTGAACATTTTCATTGATATTCCTGATACAATGATGACCAGTTCCAAGAAGAACACGTTTTTATTGTATTATGAAAACATGCCTAATTCATAAAGCAGTAAGATAGTTGCACAAAGAGAATGTTTTTGATTTTTTCAAATTATAAATTGTGGTAGCATCTATGTATTTTCAAATCATATCAGCATTCAACAATGTGCAGATGCATAAATTTTGAAGTAACTACAGGTTTTTATGCAGAATGGTAGGAGTTCATTCTAAATATGATTTTTAAAGCATCTATGAATTCATTTTTTGCACAGGTTTTGGGGTAAGCTATTGAGCTTTCACCTTGTAATGATTCAACCAATGAGTCATGTATGGGTAAGCTTTTTTGCAAAACAGGCTAGCATTAGGCCAAGAAAAAATGTTATAGTGATGCAGGATCAAGACATTAAAGAGGTGAAATGGAAGGCAAACTGAAGAAACGTCTAGAAGATTTAATTATTCTTATGAATTTTGAAACTGTTAAAATTTTTCAATGAATTTTCAATAACGTTTGTATGCCGCAGAGCTGGAATGATAGTTATAGTGTATCCTGCTGCTAACTTTTACAGGAAAAAATGACATATCGAAATTATAATACTTCACAAAAAAAGGAAATACAGCAAAGTTTTTATAAAAAGATGTCTGTCTTTAAAAAAAAGGAAACACAGGTTGGCAATTTAGCGTGCTTTCAGCATCCTATACCTTTCACAATATTCTTAATTCAGAAATGATGTCAGGAGCAAAGTTGCTAGGCTAGAGGAATTCATTCAGAATATGCAGAAATTTTTTCATGAAGATGCAAATAAGGCTCCAACCTGATATAGGCGACCATTTTTGTATACTTCAAATGGGTTTTAAAAAAAAGCCTATTTTTCAAATATCTTTCAGTATGTTATACTGAGCACATTGCTCCACAATATGCTAATGAGCCTCTATCTATAAAAATTAATGCCCCTGAGAATTTTATATTTCAAATTTTGTGTTATTAAAATTCACAAAATTGGTGTAAAGTGATTTTACATGCACTTCAATTTTTGAAATTGGACTGATATTGACCAAGTTATGTCAAAATTAAAGATCACACACGCACAAAGTATATGCACTTACATGCAGGGCCGTAACCAGGATTTTCCCAAGGGGTGGGTAATGACCAGACCATATAAAATGTGCCTAAACTAAAAAAGTGAGGGCGCGCAGCACCCGAGCTTCCGGCTGGGGGGTTTGGGGTGGGGCGCCTAAGCGCCCCCCAACGGGGTCTGGGGCGGAGCCCCAGAAACTTTGAAAAATACGCGTTTTACATGCTGAAGAAACATTAAAAATTAATGTTTTTGGACCACGTTTTTGTTATAATTTGCTGAAAAATGTGGCATAATCCAGCTTAAAACTACAATTATCTCATATTGAAACATTTCCACAAGAATATTTACATTTCAGTAAATCTAACGCAAAATTAAACCGAGATATTCAACATCCAAATATACATTTGTCTTATTTAAACACCTCCATTCAATTCAATAACGCTTATTGTCAAAATTTATTCTCACTCATTCTACGCAACTAAATGATGAACTCTAAACGACGATTTTGCTGCTTAGCAAACAAATCTATAACTTCTTCAACATCCAGGTTCATGTTTCGATTTATGTACAATTGCGCTAAGCCGTTCAAGCGATCTTCACCCATTGACGCTCGCAAGTAATTTTTCAGGTAGCGCAAGTTTGAAAACGATCGTTCGGATGTTGCCGTAGTTACAGGTAGTGTAACTAGAATCTAAAAATATTGTTAACACACAAAACAATTGACAAAATTGAAAAATTTATTCAATCGCCAAGGGGTGGGTAATTGCCCTCCCTACCACCCCCTCAAATACGGTCTTGCCTACATGTTACAACATGAAAATCTCAAATTTGTCACATCTTGTTCAAAACACATTTTCCAAAACAGAGAAAACGTATCAAGTTGGAATGGAGTCACCTACAAATCATTGAAAAAAAATTTATATGTAGTGTAAAGGTACAGAAATGTAGTAAAACACAACAAGTGGCAGTTAAACAAAGAAAAACACATTTTGAATTAATGTTCAGGTGTATAATAACAGTGCCATGTAGTACCAGGGTGTGAGGCAGAGCCCATGCTGATAAGGGGATGTGGGGGCAGACCCCACATTGAAAAAGCAGGGGGTTTAAGAGTGCCCAGCCCACTGCATTTTTAAAATTTAGTCATCCTTCCACTTCAATATGGTATCACCAACTGAAACTCTTTAATATAGTTCATTAATTTTTTAATCTTTTTCAGTAGCTGATTCCACAGTCAGTCCTTCGGCCCAAAGTATACTTTAGAATGCCAAAGCTCGATTACTGTGGCAAAGTCTGATTTCACTATGCATTTTTTGAAAAAAATTGCTCAAGTATGCTTTGCCAAATTATACTCTGGCAGAGTGCACTCTAGACTGCCTTTTGAACCATACTTTAGGTAATTTTAATATGGCTCCTCAAGTAATTGATCAAAAAGTAAATGGGGAGGACGATTTTGTGTTGCTTTCTTGGAAAAAATTCTAGGATCACTTACACCCCTTTGATGGATTCAATGAAGATTAAATTTGCAACATATATCAATTTCGACAAATGGTAATTTATTTTTCCAATGATATAGTGAAAGAAAAAATTGAACACTCAACAAATCAAAGTGCCATGGTTAATCTACTACAGCAAGTTGTTATGCTTCATAATCATCCACAAGTACTATTAACTGTTCGATTTGGAGGGTATCAAATGCTTTTACATTTGCCTGATTTTGTAAAATTTCTGTTGAATCAAGAAATTGGCCAATTTAGCCAATTTTCTGAATATGGTTGGCTTAGTTAAGCATACTTTGAGCAATGGAAAGCATGTTTTGAAAATTGCAGAGTATACTTTGGAAAGTAGGGTTCCTAGTGGGCATTGTGGAATCAATTTTCAAAGTATACTTTGGGCTCTTAAAGTATACTTTGACCATGCAAAGTATTCTTTGGTGAAGTATGCATTGTGGAGGCTGTAACACCTGATTGCTATGCATTGTGGAGGCTGTAACACCTGATTGCTGAAGATTGAAGCAAAACTACAATGATTCAACTCTTATATCACATATTTTTAAATAATTGGTGAATATGTTCCGAGTTTATCTCTATTTCTCTAATTTTCTTCAAGCATTTGAAATGATGATATTAAATATGCCATTTCTGTCAGCAGATTCACACAGAAAGTTGAGATGTAAAAAATCTACTTTACTTAAATGAACACATTGCTGTCCTCCCATACTCGAACTCAGTGATGGCAGTGGCCAAAAGTGATGAAAAAGTGTTTGCACCAAGTTCATTCAAATGAATGCCACCAGCATCGAAAATTTGGTTTCGATTGTTTAAACCATCAAACACATTTAAAATGTATACATGTGCGGAGTTTTTGGCTTTTTGTTGAACAAGCTTTCGATTCAGAAGAATAATTTTGCTATAAAAATAAATTTCATCCCATTATGGTCAGTTGACTAGCAAATGCACCACTGCAAAACGTATCATCCAGGTTCTCAAACCAAACAATTGACTCCAGTATTTGTCATAATCTTTTGTATAATTTTCATATTTCTCTGAAAGTTCCCTCCTTTAAATCTTCAAGCATAATCATGCTCAAGAAGCGACACAATTTCTAAATGTGCAACTTTTAATTGTTCAGTTTTAACATTTGAAAATTGCAATGCTCTCATATTTCGATTAGACAATGATTTGGAGCAATAATTTGACTATTTTCGACAAATATATGGGAAAATGATTAGTGTTGTACATTCTTTAGTTTGCTAAAGCATGTTGATTAGTACCATTGTGATTGTAAAGTGCCTCTACATCATAGAGTGACAGAAATTAGGACATTTATTCTGCATTCCCTCCAAACAGTTGAAGAAATGCTGACTAAGCACTGCCCTAGCTGAAAGATTAAACAACCAATGATAGAACTAGGTGCAGAGTTTCTCCAAATTAAAATTTCACTGCATTTAGCATTTGTCATGCTGTGATCAATGGATCCATTGAAATCAAATAAATCGTTGATTCCAAAATTGATAATAAACCAACATCATGGTAAAATGCTCAAAGAATGAGTGAACATTGACATTTTGTTTATTGTCCCCCCTGGACCTGACAATGTCACTACATTAACAACTTCTACTTGGTCTCCTATGCTATTGCTGAACAACAGGTCATTGGAGTACCCTGATGATCTAATATGCTCCCAGATTCAGCCTGATTCATTTTTTTCCTTCCTTTTTTGGCCAGCAAAAAAAATAAACAAGGTTCAGTGCACATCACATTTCAATATAGAGCATGATTTATAACAGTAACCTACACCCCAAAACTGGTCTCTAACTTACTCAATGAAGAATTTTTTGCTGATTTACCTTAACAAATACCTGATTTCACCATTTTGTGTATACTGTCAAAATAGTAGTACTCATTATCTTTTGGTCAAGCCGAAATTCATCTTCAACTGACCTGGTTTGTCCATCACCCAAAATTTGATGCCATTTCATTTTGTACCTCTAATGTCACTTGCTTTTTTTTATGGTCATAGGGTCCATTTGGTTCATAATTTCTCTGATAAGAATCATTCGAAGAAAAATTTTCTGCAATTGACAAATAATCATTTACTTTCTGCAATGTCATTGCGATTTGAAAATGTCACTTTCAGGGATTGATATGCCAGTTTCATGTTCCAATCATTATCGACAAAATCCATGCATTTGAGAAATGGGACAAAGTTCTATTTTCTCTTATTTCTATGAGCAGAAGTCCAAAAACCCTGTATGCAACAACATGACAACAAGATTGGAAAAGAAAATCTTCAATGTCATGGAAATACTGAAATTTTAAAATCAAAATAGGTTGCATATTATGTCTTGCATTACATAAAGTGGCATTGAAAAATAATTCATGCAAACATTACTTGATGGTCTACTAATGATTTTTTGAACAACTATAGTCTGTTTTAAATATAATGATCTCATTTAAAAAAGTGAGGTAAATCAGTTCTGTAGTCAAAATTGTTCAGACACACCTTTTACTGTAAAATTTTTCGTTCCAAAAATGGTTAAATGTAAGACAACTTTGCTTACACCTTCCCAATCCTTTGTCAAATACGGTCTATCAAAATATCACGAAAATCTGAAAAACTATTTGCTTTCCACTTAAATTATTCAAAAGCGCCTGGTAAAAGAGAGACTATAGACTGACTTTCAGACTTGAATTTTTTTCCTAGCCCCAAAAAATTATGGCATCATTATTGGACTTGTGATCTAAATTGTGCTTGAGTTTATTTACCATTTGTACTGTTATTAATCAAAGGTGCAAACATTTTATTGGCTTCCATACTATAAAATTTGAGAGCTTCGTGATACCCAATAGGCCAATACTACTCCCTACTACATTCCAACAGATGGCCTAACAAAGAGTTGAACAAAACACTATCCAACTCTATATTTATAAATCTGAATGCATTATACTGAATGGTATATTTTTTGGCCATGCTTTGCACACAATAAAGTCACCAGTCAAAAAAATTCTTACTATTTTTTCTTGTCTATGGGGGAATCCCTCTATATGCACCACCATTATCTTGGCCATAAGCCCCTATTGTTTAGCCTTTGTAATATTCTGGCATACTTCTGTTAATTTATAACTAATCACATGTTTTTTTCATAGAGCTTGTTTTTTTCTTATTCACCTATAGTTCTCCACCCAGCAGGAATCTGTATTTTGTATTTTGTACCCCTGTATTTTTTGATATGTTTTGCACATCTGTTTTTTCATAGTTATTTATGCATGTCTGATGTTTTCATTGTTGTCTACTTGTGGCCCTATTGCCCAGTTGTAAATATTTTTGGTGTCTCATATTTTTTGTGATTCCTAAATAAAAACATCATTCTAATACAGATTTTGGAGGAACATAGGATGAGTAGCCTGAGCAGTGTCCAACCCAAAGCCAGACATACATACTTCCTATTATGCATATGCAAAACCCTACACAGAGTGTTGTTGTCGTCGCATCATCGTCCTGTCATCATCATGTCGCATCGTCCTCATCATCATTTCTATAAATAAATTTAATTGTTTGTTTATTGTTGTTGTAAAATGAATAGAAAATTGAATAACATTTTCAATGATCCTAAAACAGGGTATTCAGGAATTGAGAGACTCCTCAAAAAGGTCAAAAAAAGGAGAAACTCTATTAATGATAGATTCATCATTTTCACCTCTTAAAATGCTGTTAAATGAACCTTCACAACATTGAGGAATCAAACTAATAAAATTTAATTTGTTCCTAATTTGAGGCCAGAGCCCAAAAATTTTCCAAATTAAAATGATGGAAAATAAATGTTCAATTGTCATTCTCTATAAATGCGAAAGTTTGAAAATTTCCACACCCCGAGAAAAAATAGAGAGAATTTATTAAAAACCACTAGTTTAGGTAAAACACTGATTGTTGACAATTTTAAAAAAAAACTGTTGAGGGAGTAAATATGCTAACAGCCGTGTCTAATAAAAAACGATTATCATACCCATGACTGGCCTGAAGCACTGGGAAATTTTGAGGAGTTTAGCAAAATGTATTTTTATTCTCATTCATTAACTTTTTCACAACCAAAAGTAAAATGATTTTGAAACAATAAATGTGGAAATATTTTACACAAATATTTTGAAATTTTAAACTCACCTGGTCAAAATTAAAATGATTTGTTTGCTCTAATTGTTGATGTATTGTTGTCCATGTTCTTCAGCAGCATTTTTACTTTTTCGAGTTTATAAAGTGAGAATTATATCTGTGATTTCTCTCTTATTTTTGAGTGATTTAATTTCCGATACTTGAAATGTTTGCATTACTTATTTTGTGCACTATTTTCAATTCTTGCATTCCGCGTGAATTTTGTGAGATGTGCAACTGCACATACAATAGTCATGAGGCAATAAGCGCATCAAAATTGGATTTTTCGAAAGAAAAATAATTTTGATTTCAAAATTTTCGAAAGGAAATTTTGAAATCAAAATTATGAAAATGGCATTTACAGATTTATGACACCAAAGTAGGTCGACTGATTTTAGACAGCCTGGAATAATTCAGCAAAGTGTGCATAATGATGTCAAACGATTTTTTCCGGTATTGAAAGAATTGATAACACCCTGTTGTCATTTTTTCAAATTACACGACCCCATATATCATCAGCTGTCTACGCTCATCTGTTGATGAAATCGATCAAGCAAGGTATCAGGAAAAAGGAATTGAAAAACCCTCAACGTCTCACACAATTATTTTGTTTTTGATTATAGGATAAAAAACTCATACAAATCAATTAAAATTATCAAAAAATTTTTGAAATTTCAGGTGTAATTTCTGGCTTATCTACAAGTTCATTTATTGATTATCGTCGCCATGAAAAGAAACTGTAAAAAACAGAAAAAGGAGGTAGATGATAGAATACAAGACAAAATACATAATAATACTTAAAGTATAGAACTGTTCCTATGGAACAATCCTATTCACCAAATCCCTAAACATCTGTGTTTTTTACCAGGTGAAAAAATCCATTAGGCCAATACAGTAAACACTGGTGTCGTCAAATAAATTAAGCACAACTCACCACTGTTGCTTCTCCCAATAAAATCCCCATTGTATTAACTTCGAGGTAAACCTGCCTCTGCCAACCGCCACCTATGATTTCGCCACCACGAAAAGTCGATTGGTAATTGTGAATATTATTTTAAAAATTGATGAGGTGAACAAAAGGAAAGTTGAAGCACAAAGAATACAAAAAAACTTTTAACAAAATTTTAAACAGTGTACCTGGTGAACTATTCAATTCTTCAAACATACAGTATTGACAGAAATCTGATTGCAAATAAAATCATTCACAGTTTTCATAGAAAAGTTCTTTTGATCAAGACCAAAACTTTTAGTCTTAAAGAATTGGGTACAGGGTGTGAATCATGTGGTCTCTTGTAGGGGACTTGTTGAGCACAATTCTCATTCTACATGTCACTATTTTTATTGGAATTGCAGTGACTATGTTATTCACCCTTGTAGTGCGAACTTGTACACATTCTCCCAAGGGAGATGTGGCAGTAATCTGGAGGGACACCTGGTTACCCTCTAGCTTTTCAGTACAAGGATGTGTCCTTTTTAAGACATTTTCCACCAATGCCCATACTTCAGCAGGGTTATAAAAACATGAGCAAGGTATGTGAAAAGGACTTTTCTTAGCAGCCCTCATGGCTTCAATTGGGCAAAATGTTTTTCATTTCCCTCGACTGCATTTATGATCACTTTGACGCCAAACTCTGATGCATTTCCCTTGACTGCATTTATGATCACTTTGACGCCAAAACCTCTTGTTGCATATTTCACAAAAACTTGTTTTTCCCATGAAAGCTGGCATATGTGTGATGATGTCAAAATGATTATCATGATGATATAAATGTAGCACTTTTGACACCAGAGGCCCCTTATAAATTAATTGTCCAATATTTTCTTTTGAAAACACCTTTATCTGATAGTTTGGTGTCAAATGAGCCTAGATCTTTTTAAGCTCATCCAAACCACAATTTCCAGAGTGATTTCCGAGGCCTGCATCATTCATTAGCTTTTTGGCCAGTCTACACTGAATTTGACGACCCTGACGTATGGAATTCCATTTGGGTGAGCTGTCTATTTTTACTTTAGCAACCACCACAGCACTAGCCAGGCAATGCTGATCATCATTTTTTATCTGAAAAACCAAAAATGAAAAAAATTTAAAAACTATTATTCAAACATATTCCACATGTTATACTTGTACGAAACAGCCTCCGTGGCCACAATGTCTCTCAAACCACTGATCCCAATTGATGATCCTGGAACGTGCAATTTTCCATGCAGTGTTGGTTCCAGCACCTTTTAATTGCATTTGTTCACCAACCTCAAATTCCTGTTCAGACTGCTGAACTGCTTCTATTTTGTTCAGAATCTGCGCTTCATTCATATGCTCTGGTGACACAAAAGGTAGCAATATTCTATGAGATAGTTTAGGATGACTGATGTCTGCACCAACTCTATACCTTGAACCCTTGTCTCTTGACAACACATTTCCCAAAATGTCAAGATTTGCTGTAGAATAAAAGCTGCATTTGTTGAATTTAGGAAATTTTTGAAGTGAACTTTGTAAGTATTTGCTTGACATTTAAACTTCTTTTCATTTAATCGCCATGACCCAGAAATTTCATAATACTCCTCAATATTTCCTGCTCCAAATTGGTTTTTGTCCATACCTTCGAAAACACTAGTCCAAAATTCTCTATTACCAAAAGTTCTGAAATTGCCTCTAGAAATTCTGACAATATTGTCATAAATAAACCAAATCAGTTTTGCATCTTTTTTCCAGAAACCACTGTCAAGGAATAATTGCAGCATTTGTCAATTGATAACAGAGTCTACAAAGTGTTCGTTGGTTCCATCTTCGAAGGCCGTTGCCAAAAATTTTATTGCAAAGTTGTTATTCCCCCCACTTTTTATCAATTTGTTCAGAAGAATGCCAATCAAATATTGATTACTGACCCATATTTTATATTCAATCACAAGTCGTAAGTAGTCAATTTCAAAATGCGCCATTCCAAGTAAGTATTCAGAACTTCACAGGAAGAATGAATTCCACCAGACTAATGAAAAATGGTAATTCTCTCTTTTTTAGAGGGTCCTAATTGTTGTTGATTGTTTGAAAATTTATTCTTGGAGAACAAAACTTTCAGTATTACTGTAGAATTTTGATTCCAAAAGCCGGATTTTTTTGAATTTTTTTCTTTCATGCACACACTCTACAGTAACCGAAAATGTTTTTCACATTATTTCTATTTGAAAACAGACTTTGAGGTTTTTCAATCAGTTGTCATCGGGCCCAGTACCATAACCACTGTCAGTATCATTTTCACTTTTATATCCACTATCATATTCTTCATCAATCATCTTTTTTCCAATCTGATTTTTTGGTCTCTTTGAAATTTTAGTGGCCCTGCATCACCTTAGCCAGGGCTGAGCATTGTATTTTTTTACAATGGCTGATGAAGGTGTTCTATTGGTTTTTTCTCTTTTTGTCACGTGTAGTTATGTGTATTTGTATTTCATTTTTCCGCTTTTTTTACCAAACCTAATTTTATTTTTAGTGGTTAAAAATGTATTAATTTTTTCCAAATCAATATCATTTTTGAGCTTTATACATTTTTTAAAGTGTATCCTAGTGAAATCAACACCTTTCTCACCAGTTACCTTTTCTGCTTCAATAAAAAGGAAACGATGAATAACTTTGATGGAAATTTCATAAGGATGAAATAAGTCACCAAATGAAACAAAATAATTTTCCATCTTGAAGAATAATATTCTCCCTTTTTCAACCTGAATATCAAATATTGAACAAGACTTGAAACTTTCAAATCAGATGTTCCATGTTCACTGTAGTTTCAAATAAAAATTCCATCAAATTCAGCATAGTTTCTTAGTTGTAATTTGCTCTGTGGACTCTTGACAATCTGCACCCAATCTGGTTCTGTGGCACCAGATTTACACATCAGAGTATGCACATTAGCTTTTCCTTCGAGTTGATTGATGTACTGAATAAAATCCTGATGATTCTGAAGGTTCAGCATAGAAGAAAAATGTCATTTCTGTTCTTCTTTCATAGAATGTGTTGACAATTTCTTCAAAACAAGAGCGAAACAGGTTTCCTTGCTGCTGAAAAAACCAGTTGTTTTTTATGGAAACTGTTAGTACTTTCAGACGTAGAAGATCTTGAACAATTGTGTGCAGAAATTGATTTTCATGCATCATCAACTCACAATTTATTAAGCTAAGTTCTTTGGGATTGTACCCATAAATAAAGCCTGCCATATCACTATTGATTGCATTACAATAAATTAAGAATAGTGATTTTACCTCATAGTGAAAATAGTTTCCTATCGTTTGACTTTCCAATATGCAATCCATAAGTGTCATCGATTTTTCTTTCGAGTCTCTCTCAAAGAATGCTCCGATTACTTCTTCCCATGATGAATTCACTGTTACGTCACATATTTTCAGAATACTAGCATTACTTCTGAACAAAATCTGTATAAAAATCTGAAAAATTGGATTGCACTATAGCTCCTTACTTTTTAAAAACTGACATCAAGCGATGTTTGTTAACTTCATTTAAATGGAATCCAGCATGAAGAGCCTGACTGATGCTGATTTCAATCATAGGACCACCTTTTACTGGAAAAAGAAGAGGGTTATTATAAGGATTACCTTTCCTGTAACTGCCAATGAATCTTTCGCCAATAGCTGGATTAAATTCTTCAATATTGATCTTGATGGCTAAATTTCCAATTACAGGCCACTGATGTCGTTTTATAACAGCTGAAAACCGTTGGCAAACTCTTTGGCATTGTACACGATCTTGTACTGACAAAAACGAGCAAATTTTAATGAGAACTTCAGCTGGTAAATGACTTAATCGATCCTGAAATGTTTTCCTTAGATACATCAAATAGCTTCCAATTGTGATGTCTCACTTGTCCGAACATAATTAAACAATATAGGGGTAAAAACTGGACTAAAAATTTAGAAGATGCAAAATTGGAAATGACTGCATTATTTTCCAGACGAATTTTTATACCCTAAAAATTGTCATACTGTAATAATGTGCAATAGTGGGCAACATTTTTATTGTCCAAAAAGTGAGTCATAATGGAACATTGTGCAATAGTCTGGCTAGTCTGTAAGCTTCCAGCCAGCTGATTTTTTGGGCTTTATTCATGCTCTCATTAAATTCTCTAGTTCTTCTTCAGACATGGGGCCAGGCTCATATTCATAGAAAACTTCTTCTAGTTCTTCTGGCTCTCCTTGTTGTATAGCTGGGTATGTTTTTACTTCCAGCTTTTTATGTTTAGGTGGTCTGCCTGGTCGCTTTTTGGGGGTGGTGTGATGGCATATTTTATTTCCATCTTTGGTTCAACATTTCAACATTTTTTTCAACATTTGGTTCAACATTTATTGCAGCTGCTTTTTTCTTTCTCTGCTCCTCATATACATTTTGTTGTGTTAAATTTGCATATTGTGCAAGTTTTTGTTCTGCTGTAAGTAAATGGGTCTTCTGTGATGGACTTATTTTCATTGATGAATCGAAAAATTCACTTGGTATTATGTACATTTTTTTGGCCATCATAATGCCTCTTTCAATGATTGAGAAATTTCTGGAACAAAGTCTGCCTCCTCAGTAATTAAAATCTTCTGTTTATCACTCTTTGAAGTAGAAGGTAGAGAAAGCAAGTAAAGACTAGTCTCGTATTTTTGACAAAAATCTGGATGAATAGAGCAAAATGTGTTATTTACCAGGTGGCGTATGGATTAGGTGAGGACAGAATAAAATTCAGGGGGTGCGTGTTTTATCAATGAATGACCTAAGGTTTTTATGAGTTTTTTGTCCCCTAAAAGTGTGAAATATGGTTCACTGATTGAAATTTCTCGTTTAGCTCGAGACATTTTGGAATCAACTGGAATTTTTTGTTATTTATAAATAATGGAGATTCTCAGAAAATGGAAAAATGGATTCCAAAGTTTCTGTTTCTGCAACAATCGCCTCTGTTGTGCTACTTTGCATAATAGGTGCTTGCCTCTTTTTTAATCAAGATTTTGAAAGCTCATGCTCCCATCCTATGCACACTAAACTCAATGGTAGGTATCGTGCAACATTTTGTGTCAATTCAACAAACAGTTTTTTAAACAGTTTGATTATTTGTGAAAATGGCCAACAGTTGACAAATTTTACTCTTTTTGACAGCTACAAAATTTTAAAGGGATTGCTTTCGTGTTCCAGTAAGAGAATTGATGGATGTGCTAGAGAACATCTAGTGAAATGTTGTTTTAATCACAATTACTTTTCATATGCAGTTCTGCTTGATAGAGTAATTTTAGATGCAGATGAGGCGATTGATTTATTGATCTTTTTGCAGGTATTTTTACGAATCAAGCCCGCCAAACAGTGAGGGGGCCTTCATCGTCAAATAAATTTGTTTGAAGGCGATTTTGGATGTTATCAACGAAAACATCAATTAGTAAGTAGCCATAGGTGTTATTTTTCATTGTTTGCATGTAGGCTTGCTTCAGAGGCCCCGAGTTACCATACAACTGATGGTTTAGAGTATCTAAAACATTTGGATGGGGTGTTTTTGTAAGCACAAAGTAGTGCGTGTTTCTGTTGATAGTTACTGATAAGGGTCCTTTGAAAAATAGATTTTGTGTCAGAAAAAAATTCACTCTGCCTTAATGGTGACCATATACTGTAAAAAGATGCAAAAAGGATGCATCTTCGACCGCCTGATCCACAAGATCATCACAAATCACAACATTAATTTTTCGAGGATTAGGTGCATTCCATTCTTCTACTTTATCAATATGCAATCCATTTACAAAACAAATGTTTTGAAATGTCCTGAGAAATTCCTCAAAAAGGGGTTGCCATACATGATAAAATTTATAATTTTTTCTTTTTGCAATTTGAAGGGCCATTCTTTGAGCAATTTGAGTATAAAGTAGGTTTTACCACTGCCTGTTGCTCCTGTGACCACAAAATTTGCTGGTGCTTTTAAATAAACAATGTTGGAGTCAATTTCTTCCATTTTTGACTGTTCTACCCAGCTTTCTATTTATAAATTTTTCGAGCCACATGCACACTATTGAGTCATTTTTTCTTCGACTATGTGAAAACTCATGCAATATATTTTCAAGTGCTTTGGACCTTGAGAGATGGTAGGCGAAATAAAGGCAGTATAATCCACACAGTTCGCTATATTGCATGGGAAAATTTGTTCTGGCAGAAATGGAACCTAATTCAAGCCCGTAATTTCTTGGCTCTTTACCTAGACTATCGATAAAAAATGTTTTTCCACCCTTCCTTTCAAAAAACAAAACCCAGTGAGCACCTTTTTTGGTTGAAGGATCTATATTGATTATGATAAAAACATTTGAAAAGTGGGATATTTTATCGCTAGAAAAAATACCTTTGAAAAATTTTTTGGACACATAGTTCAACATCAAAAATGCTTTTAGCTGATTAGCATACATTAGGGTATGAAATCTAAAATTACATTTCTCCCCTGATCTATAGTTATAGTATTGTCCCATAACATGTAGAAAAGCATGACATATTCATTATTAATTTTTCCAACATCCAATTGAGCTGTGAAAGTAACACTACCATTGGTTCTCACATTATCATCTGGCAGCAGATCAAATGGTAATACTTGATTACCTTCTGCAATGAAATCATCTAGAGTCAATCCTGTGTCTGTATATGCAAACAATTTTTGACAATTTTAAGTGAATTGATGTATGGCTCCATCATTGACTCATTTGGCTTATAAGGCAGGGGTGGTACCAATCGCCCATTCACTTCAATTTGAGCAAACTTGCAGTTTCTCAAAATAAAACCAAAGGGACTGAACATGTATATTCCATTAAAAGAATTGGCATTTACCATAGTTGTAATTATTAGTCGAGGAACTTGTCCATTATTAAGCACAAAATTTGAAATCAAAGTTGTTTCTGATGGGACTGGCATGGTTCTAACTGATGCATGTGATACAGGATATCTCATTGGGAATGCTTTTCTATTGATTCTACCATTAATAAGCAATTCTCCCAATATTCTGCAAAATTCATTACCATATTTTGTATGATCATCAAATTTAATGGATGACATTTGTAAAAAAGCTATATGTACAAGCGTTGAATTTATTGCCAGCTCATCTGAAGAATAACTAAGATGTTTGTTTTCCTTGGCTTCTTAATTAAAATCTAAACATTTGCCTGTAATGAGTCTAATAATTGCTGATTGTAAGAGCCTTCAATGCAGGGAAAAATATGACCAACTAGATTACATTCTACGTAGACACAGCATAACAAAAATAGTCATTGAATTTCAATCAAGGTTCTCTTGTGGCCAATACTGCAGCTACTCTTTCTTCCAGTCAAAAATGTGCAATCCTGGAATCAATTGAGTCAATCAGTAAACTCCAAGCTGTGAATTCTTCAGCAGAAATGAAGATTGCTCCTCATGAATCAGCATTGTGAAAATATAACTCTTGCTCCTAATTTTCTTTAACAGTCATGCTCTTCATGCTAATATTGAGCTTGTACCCCAGATCTTTTTCTAAGGTTGTTCCATTTTTGAGTGATGTAAAAATATCTTTTCTGTAAACTGGAAATGCCAGGTACTGTGGAATGATGAAATTAATGCCCTCTTTCATTAGTATGACTCAGTTACCTTTCATAATGCGTTTTCAAAAACTAAAATTAGCATAATCTTCAAAGATAGAAATGGGTGCATTAACCTCAGAACCAAGATAAATTCCATGGCTGAAATATTAATGAAAAATGATGTTTTAGATGCATTATGATCATGTCGTATTTATCTGCTAAAAGAATGTGCCTCAATATATGTTAATCAAGATCTTTCTTGCTGTATTTTTGTGAAAATAATATTGTCTTCTCTGACATATAGCTATGCATCTCTCTCATCATTGCTGCTTCAGGCCTCTCTTGAACATGCATACCTGCCTTCTTTCTTACTGACCAATGCTCTAAGCATTTTTCTAGCCAACTTAAGTGTCTTATTCTACTGACCTCATTCCTGGAGGTCATTTTATAAGTAAAGCATTTCTTATCTTTTTGTTGCCACTGCAACTACTGCTCCTGGCATTTCATTAACATACATACATTACTTCTTTCTTTCTCACTAGTGAATTGAAAATATTATGTATATAGTTTTTGGTCGAAGTCCAGAAATCCTGTTTTCTATTGAGTAACTTTTAATCTTTTGCGAGATAGGTTTAGTTACATAGCTGTGCCATTAAGATAAAAAAATTAGTTTGGAACTTATCAGTAACGACCTTAAGATGATTATTAACCCGTATGAATCTGAAAATACAGTATGTCAAAAAGTGCATGTCTCAATGAATTCTCATTAACTTTTTACTTTTTGAAGACTAATGCAAACTGTTTTTTGCATTAGATGTGCAAAAAGTTGGATCTCATAGTCTCAAAACGAAGCAAGTTTACTGTAATCTAAATTCGATAATTTTCTATTTTTCTCCTCATTGTCAAATTTCTTTTTGTCCGTTTGTCTCTCTGGATCAATAAATCTAGCTCTGATTGGTGTGCATTCCTTCTTCATATATAACCAAGACGTGTTTTTTTAGTTTAGCACTGACATTCATCAAAACAATCCATCAAATGATCAACATTTATGTGATAGACAACTGAAAGCCATCCTCTACTCATCTTCTGATGCTGTCAGGATACTGTAATAAGCATTGGTATTACCCAATGTGGTGAAATACAAAATATCTAGCAGAGCATCAAAAATGTAGTAAATTCGAGGAGAGGGTGTGTGTCCTTTTTTGTAACATTGTTTAGACCTTGTAAATAAATACAGATGTGGAAACCCAAATCTTTTCTAACTAGAATGGTATTTGCACACTGAGTTTTGGAAATTATTCCTACTCTTCAAATTTTGCAACATCTTGAAAGATGTCTTCTCCTTAGTTTCCCTCCAAAGAAGGGGTCTTTTGATGGGTTTACTACCCTGAGTATGGATACTATAATCATCAAGGAATGTATGACCAATATCAGTTTTACTTTTTGTGAATAAATTTGGATACTTGCACAATAAGCTCAAAAGTAACTGTTTTTCTATTTCTAACAGCCCAGAATCACTTGGATCAATAGCCTAATTCAACCACTTGGCAATAGGCATTTCATTTGTCTACTGAATCCAATTTTCATTGTTAACACTATTTAAATGATCGGCTTCCATGGAACACCTTGCAGTGCCATTGAGTGTGACCCCAAATTTTAAGGGGTTCATGACCATAAGCATGCACATTACAACTATCAATTGGAGATACAGTGGCAACAAAAACAAATGTGGGAAGAATCAGGCTCACTTCTTGTGCTGGCAAAAATTATACTGCTGTATGATTTTTGCAGAGATAGAAAATGGGCCCAAAAGGTCAGTTATGCTCTTTGGGGCAAGAACTACCAGTTTGTTCGAGTGAATGCCATCTTTTTTGTAGTGAGTAGTATTTTACCTCCGAGCAGGCTATGATTTCATTTTTGAGATTGATGTTAGACTAATTGTTATTAACAGTATATATAAAATGAAACAAAATGTTTGAGCCTGAAAGCAAGTCTGCTGCAAAATTTTCTTGCACAAGGGTTGTGCCTGTTTCTTCTAAGTTACTGAACAACGATGCTCATGTTGTTTGCTGCAATGAAGGTCATATTTGTTGGCTCTCCATCTCAGATGTTGTCACTTACTGTACCCTCAGAACCCAAGAAACCCATATCACTACAAATTTGTCTGGTACACAAACTATGTTTAAAACCAAATGTTTCCTTCAGATGACTCTGTTCGATATGAACACAAGCAGTAGCTGTTTTGGGGGCTTTAGTCACTTGAAGCCCCACACATGCCCTCTAATTATTTCTGGAATTTCTTTGGAATGGCCACAATGCAAAGTATTACACATTTGATAACTGCTAACTTCATTTGAAAAAAATTATGAATAATTACTGCAGACCAATGTACCAAAAAAAAGTATGAACGTTTTTTTCATTTTAAATAATGGTATGTGTAACATGCCCAGCCAGTGCCCTGACTGATAAGATGCTGTGTCCTGAGTGAGGGATGGCCATTGCTATACTTGTTGGAAAACAAGCATGGTCCATCATTTTTTTCCTTCGACCCTCATCATTTTGCCATGGCAGCTTCACATTTGGGTGGTTGCCTGGACTGGTTGTGTCATTCATGTTGTCATGCTGTTTGCATTATAAAACAGTGTAGCAGATGGGTCGTTATTGCACTCTGTAAAATGAGACTAAACCCTTTTGAAAGCTCACTTTTTCTGTTAAAAACAGGATCTTTTTTCCAAAGTGAATATTGTCCACTTGAGTCAGCTCCTTTTTTTGTCTAAATTTGATATTTTTAGTGTGAGTCACTTGCCCATTATCCATTGGTGGCTTGATTATTCTTTGTTAATTCACCTCCCAATAATGGCTATGGTTCAGTTAGGGGCAGTGATTTAATTTCATGAGAATTTGCTTCCATGCTGTTGTCACAACCTGACAGTGACATGACATGCCCTGTGACAGAACGAACATACAATGAGGTCATGGCAGGGTCATCACCATCTAAAGAGTTGATAAGGAACTCATCATCATTATTTTAACCCTGTTTACAGGGACAATTTCTTCCAAAGTGCTTTTCTAGCTTACATTGTTGACATTCCTTGTTGGGGCAGTCTTTATGTTTGCATCCTGTCTTTTTTCTTAAGCGATATTTTTTAAGACAGTTATGGATCAGGAGCAGATATCACTCAGGGGTCAAGGAACATACATGATTGTTTTGACAAAAAACAGCATAGTGCCCTGTTTAACCACACCCAAACATGTAACCCAATACTGTTCCATCTATTTTTTATTTTCAGTAGTATTTTCATCCAAATCTTCTGAAACGAGAATTATAAGTATTTCAGACTTTTGATTCAACAGTTCAAATTGCATTTTTACAAGGTCCTTATGCTGGTTATTGAGGCCCAGCTATCTGAGATAAGAAGAAGATGTTGCAGGAACAGGGATGTTAGCTTCAACCACAAATTTGGTGTTCAATATGAATTGCTCAAGCAACCAAGTTTTAGGAATTGTCAAAGTGTTTTATCTTTATAACATTTTTGATGTTGCTTAAAAGACCTTCAAGGAACATGGTTTCAATCAAGTTTTCTGTGACACCAATATCAAATTCAGGGTAGGCGTTCCTGAACAGTTTTTCCAAGTCATTGAAATATAAAGTTACAGTTTTAGCAAATGTTTGTTTTGTGTAACATAAAGTTTGGTGGTGAAAAAGAACATCTTGCAGGACAATGCAGCAATGATACTAATTTGGAATGATTGAAATTCCCAATTTCTAAAGTAAATTCCCAATAGATTTGAGGAGTTTGGAATGTTTTCTTGTTGATTGCTATCATTCACATGATTTATGACAAATGAACCAATTCCTCTATTTTCCAAATTTCTGGGCATAATTTTATTTTGACCATGTTTCAGGGGCAATTTCTTGGGAAGTGCTTTATTAGCTTATATTGTTGACATTCATTGTTGGGGCAGTCTTTATGTTTGCATCCTGTCTTTTTGCTAAAGCAATATTTTTGAAGACAGTTATGGATCAGGTGCAGATATCACTCAGGAGTAGTTGCAGGACATGGGCTCAACTAATGTCCTGATTTGAATATTAAATAGGATAAGAGAAATATATATAACAAAATTATCATACCATACCTGTAGGATTTTGAAAAGGCAACAAGGCATCAACGATTTTTTCAAGAGTGGATGTGGCTATATTGCAATCTAAAATATTTCCTCCAGATTGAAGTGATATTCTTGACCAACTGTTGGAAATCTGATGCTAGAAAAGTAGTGATATAATAAAAATTATTTTTGCATCAAATATTTTGTGACTGACATGGAGTGAATATCAAGTTATTTTGATGAGCTGCACAACTGATATTTTTCAACCTGGAATCATTTGGAGAATATTAGAACCAGAAACACAGGCTACTGCATGTACCTAAAATAAAATTTTAGGTCAGATTTCACCAAAGATTCCAATAAGACTTACAATTTTTTCGTTGATATTCTATTTGCTCAACATTTCACCAAATACTTGTGATAAATGTGCACCAGTGTAGCATTCTGAACCAAGAGGCTGTGTGTGCAATACATACTTTTCCCTTTCAAAATTAGCTTTTATCAAGTGGGTTGTGAGGCTAAAAACAAAGGGATCAATGCATTCAAAAATTTCAAAACGTTCTCCACCCTGAAACAAACAACCAGTCCAGGCAACCACCCAAATGTGAAGCTGCCATGGCAAAATGCTGAGGGTCGAAGGAAAAAAATGATGGACCATGCTTGTTTTCCAACAAGTATAGCAATGGCCATATCTCACTCAGGACACAGCATCTTATCAGTCAGGGCACTGGCTGGGCATGTTACACATATCATTATTAAAAATGAAAAAAACGTTCATACTTTTTTTGGTACATTGGTCTGCAGTAATTATTCATAATTTTTTTTCAAATGAAGTTAGCAGTTATCAAACGTGTAATACTTTGCATTGTGGCCATTCCAAAGAATTTTAGGTCAGATTTCACCAAAGATTCCAATAAGACTTACCATTTTTTTGTTGATATTCTATTTGCTCAACCTTTTGCCAAATACTTGTGATAAATGTGCACCAGTGTAGCATTCTGAACCAAGTGGCTGTGTGCAATACATACCTTTCCCTTTCAAAATTAGCTATTTTCAAGTGGGTTGTGAGGCTAAAAACAAATGGGATCGATACATTCAAAAATTTGAAAACGTTCTCCACTCTGAAACAAACTGAAAAGGGCTTGGACTTCATTTGGCCATATAAGGGTTGTAAATGAAATATGATTATCAATTTCCTGGATTTTCTCTTCAATTTTCGAAGGAAAGTCATCATGGTATGCAAACAAAGTCTTTTTGTGTTTATTCAATTTGTATTCAGGTATCTAAATACAGAAACATTTGTCTAGATTCAAAATATCTATTCCCACATTTTTATTACTTATCTCATTGAGTCTTGAAATCCTATTGACTCCACAAGTTCAAAAAACAAATCACAAATTGACTGCATTTGTGCTATTCATAACTCAAAACAAACTGATGTTGGATATTCTGCAGGCAATTATTTCAGAGAAAGAAGACATGTTTCAACAAATTGGTTAATTTTTTATTGCATCAACTGATTTGATTATATTTTCTGCCTGAATAAATTAACCAAAGAGTTAGAGATTCAAGTTCATGCTTTCATTTGGTTTTAAAATCACTGGTCTCTTTTCTTAAATAAAAACACAAAAATTAATTCTTCAACATAACTAGTGGGAATTTATTCTACAATTACGTTTATTTTCATTACCTTCCTTTCCTTTAGCCACAAACTACTTATATGTTGCCTGATACTTCTTTGACAGCCAATACCATGACCTCTTCTGGATGGGTGTATTCTGAATTTAATGCACTCTGCTTATCCTGGGGACACTGTGAAGTATTCCCAAACTCTGCTAGTGGAAGGAGAACTTGAACCCTTGATTTCTGGAAAACAAGTTTCTATGAACCTTTCTTAATTCTCTGAAGGCTGCTGCAGCTGCTCCAGCTCCAATTTAATAAGCTCCCAAATAAGTATTTTTGCATATCTCACAGCCTTAATTTGTCTTCTAATCAGCGTTTTCTCAACAAATAAGGAGCCAAACCTCAAGCCTGACAACAACTGCTCATCTTGATTCCCTGCCTGGATGTCATCACCATCTAGTTCAATGCATCCTTTCTACAAATCAAGAGAGTTAGCTACAAATGAGAAAAAGAAAATAAAAAAAGGAAGAAAAAACTTTCCAGTTCAATTCTTTTGAAATTTTTCATGATCAGTTGGCATTATACAAGCATCCTTAATGTCACTTAAGAATTTGTGGACAAAACAAATCAGCTAATCAAATGGTGTTGAAAATTTTGAAAAAATTATACTTCCAATCAGTCACCCAAACTACATTTTGTTTATAAAACCTTCACACTGATGCAGTGTGCAAAATGTTTCGCATGTCAAAAGTCTCAAGTAGTGTGAAACAAAAACAGATTCTTTTTCTTCTAACTTTCACTAAAAGCTTTCATCCTCAATGCCTACAAAGTTTTATTTGATGAATTCACTTTTTTTCTGCATCCATCTCGAATTTTTCTATATCTGTACATGAAAAATTGTTACTATTGTTCAATCTCTTGAGGCACAAATTCAATTTTGCAAAAAATGCAGCAGCAGGACTGAACATTACACTGTTTAGTAAACAACTTTGAGTAAATGGTAGGAGAGCATAAACTAGGCAATCATAAATAGTGATTAAAAAATGGAAGCAAAAGTGACAAAGGGTGTCCAGATCTCACTGCTGAGTGGCAAAAAAATATTTATTTCCTTTTTCTGCATGTTGAACCTGCCATTGTTTTGGTTCCATACAGCTTCAATTTGCCACACCAATTCTAGCCTGGTAGTAGCAAACATGGGCTTTGATCTGGCTAATCTTAATCTGAGTACCTCAAGGACATCAAGCAAAATCATCAAAAAGCTTTTTTTCCCAATGTCAAACATGCAGGGGCTTCAAAAATGCTCTGCAGTCGATTTTTCACTGAAAGTCGGCTTTAGAGCATTCTTGGATAAACTCAAATGCTAAGGATGAAAGATGTAACCCTTTTAGGGGTGAGAAAAGGGTGTAATGTGGGGTGGGTTATAGTTAACAAAAGAAAAAGACAACCAATTGATTAGATTTTCATCTCACTACTTTGGTGTTGGCATAATACTTCAACCATTCTAGGAGTTAGGGAGAAATATAGGAAATCTATAGTAAATGAGTAATCATTATTCAACTGGTATTGAGATCATAACATCTGCTGACCTAATACTGTATTGTTTCCTGGCATAAAGAAAAAGAGAGGAGTTCCATAGTGAAAAACAGGTAAAAACAATAAATTTCACATGAAAGCAAAACCTGGAGGGGATGAATAATTACCATAGGCAGGTCCATATAAAGAAAAATTATACACACCTGCATATGCCTCAAGAAATCTACTGCATTTTCAACTTTTGAGATAATCCATTTGAAGCTTGAATGATGATGAAAAATCAACCTTCAAAGTATATGAAACGAATATATTGGTGTATTTCATTGGTGGTTCTTAATTTTAACAGCTAATGAAATTATTACATTGATGCATTTTTTGGAATTTCTTTCATGGAAATGTCATATATCCAGTTCTTGCACCAATTTTTGTTGTGTTTTGTAAACACCTGATTAGTTTTGTAAGCACTGGAAACTTGTATAATATTTTACTTCTAATTTAAAACGGACAAGTAAATTTCAAACAATCAATACTTTCAAATCTACAAAATTCTTGGTCTTCTTGTTATGAGGTGGCAACATCAGCACCCACCTCATCTTCAACAGACCTTAGGATTCTGAATTGTAGCAATTAAAGTAATAAGTTGTTATGTCTGAGCCATTCAGATATTTTAGATTATACTCAAAAAAGCCATGCAACTTATCAAGTATGAGACATGTGGTACACAGTGACAACAAATCCTGAATTAGAATGGGCAGTTTTGTGCGTGGGCCATTTGCTCACAAGTCGAATTTCACATTTTTTCATGTCATAAAGCGAGAAAATGCACTTGTATCGCTTTTGCGCACAAAAAATATAGAAAGCAAAGCGAAAACGATTCGCTTTTTCTCGCTTTGCTTTGCTTTTTTTTGCTTTGCTTCGCTTTTTCTCACTTTGCTTCGCTTTTCTTTGTTTCGATTTTATTGCACAAAAAGTGAAGCAAAAATTAAATAAGGAAAAATTATAAGTGTTAACTGATGCTATTACTGTAGACAAGAATAGCACATCAGTTGGGATACTATTCGGAGAATGACCTTTGACCCCGTGTTATCAACTAAAATAGTACACCTAGTATAAAAGTGTTCCTGTTCCGTTCGCCTATACTTTCTATGATCACAAGAAATGCAAAACTGATATTAATATTGGTGTTCATGCATGTATCTATTGATTTTTATTTTTAATTTGCATAATTATGAACAATCGATGATCCCATTTTTATTTGTGTACCAATTAGACTACAGAAGTATGAAAATTTTCATTTTGAGACTATATTAGTTATAACGATGCATATAATAAATTTTCGCTAAGGCGGATGTGTTGCAATATTACGCTTTGAAGAGGAACATAATTGAAATTGACCACATTGAAAATAAAAACGTCGTCTCACAATTAGTAAGCCGATTTAGATGTTCCATTCGTAAATGCTGCAAATCAGCTTTGTCTTCAAGTAGATCTTTCCCTGCTTCTGCTTCCTCAGCTAATTGGCCACCCGTTTGCTCAATATAGTAATGAGTAGCTTCTCCCACATCTGGCAACAGATGCGCAAGCTGAAACGTTTTCAACCATGACAGATGATCAATGGGGTGACCAAAATCTGAAATTTCACACAAAATTTATGGCATGCACAAGTAAAGCAAGTAGAAAGGCTTACTTGGAACAAAGTGATGGTTCCAAGCATTAATGGCCGTTCGTGTACCAAACTCTGCTAGAGGAATAAGCATTTGGCTGATTGCGAACAAGTGATGCGGTATGTCTCTATCAACCAGATTTTTGGCTTCTAAATCTAACAAACAATAGTGGTAAGGCCGGACCGTATAGGTCCTATGGTTAAGGATACCCTTATCTTTTGTGTATGACCTATAATTTGTCATTTTTGGTCGATTTATAGGTCCTACAGTAAACATATAGGGTCGACTTTTGGCGGATTTATAGGTCATACAGTAAACATATACAGTCGATTTTTTGTCGATTTATTGGTCATATGGTTAAGTATACAGGTTCTAGAGTTACCGTAATAGTGGAATTGCCGTAATATTTCGATTATGGTAATAGTGGAATTAGGGTAATAGGTGTGTTACTGTAGGTGGAAAAGGAAAATTGATGATGAACAGAAAATGGAAAAAGGAAAACTAAAGTGAATGAAAAATGGAAAAGAAATAAAAAGAGATTGTGTGTAAAAATGGCTTCCCCCGTGGGCAGAGGAAGCCTTTTAAAAATTTGCGCCCTTGGACCCCCTTTGACAAAACAGTGCCACCTGCAGGCGTAAATATGTTTGGAGGTCCCATTCCTCAACGATCGTTCAAGTCAATAAATGTCAGAATGGTAAAATTGGTCAGTAATAGTCTGTTTAATGAGTAAAATCTTGAGAGAGTTATTATGCGATGAAACATTATCCTTACCGGTGCGTGCATATAGAGTTTGATTGTCTGCCAAAACTGACCAAGAAGGTCTTTTATAAAAATGATCAGAGCGAGCTAAATGACCAGAAAGAGCTGGTCGTAAAAAGCATGTAGAAAATTTGGCAAGTTAAAAAATCTTTACATATCAAAAAGATGAAATTTTTAATCCGATGCAACATTCTAGTTTATTGTTATAAAACTTTTGAAACACTGTATTATTTTTGTTTATCCCCAAAATACTGTAGTCTAAATACAAAAATAATGATAACGTGAACAAAAATATAAAACAAAAAAAAGAAAGAAAGCATTCATAAAAATGACTCCCTCCACCCACGGAGGAAGTCTTTCAAAAAAAGTGCTCTCGGGCTCCAAAATAAGAGGTGCGCTGTATGCAGGTTAACAGAATAACTAATCGGAAGCCCTGCATACTGAACAATCATCCAAATTAGAACGGTCTTTTAGATCAGAATGCTCAATCCCACCTATAAAAACTCTAAGAGTTTAAAAAACTTGAAACATTATTCCTACAGGTTTATACTTATAAGGTCATAAATGACCAAATTCTTTTATAGAAAAAAGACCCAAATGAGTAGGGCATAAAGCACATGTAGAAAAGTGAGCACTTGAGATGCAAAAAAATTCTAGCTGTAAAAAAGTAATTGATACTACAAAAATATTTGAAGAAAAGAAAAAGAAAAAAAAAAGAAAACACAAGATGTATATCTAAAATTGTACTAGGAGGTTAAAGGTCTACTAAATCATCAAGGGTAGCCATACATGAACATTACTCTGCAGATAGAAAATTAATACATTATATTGCATGATGATTTATGCAGGTGGATACGATTTTGTATACAGAGTGTTTCCCAGAGCAAACATAGAAAGGTTAGACAGCTGAAGCCATTTAGATCGTAAAACCAATTAAAAATGCTAGAAAAGGTCAAAGGTTCTATAAAACACGGTAGCAAGAGACACTTTACCAAAATAATTAAGGTGGTGATTATTGTTATTTTGATAGTTTTCTACAATAACCTAGAACCTAAAGCCCTTATAGAGAGGCAATACCAAAACAATTAAGGTGGTGATTATTGTTATTTTGATAGTTTTCTAGAATAAGCTAGAGCCGAGAACCTTCAAAGAAAACCGCGGAAAAGATTCAACCAAAAAGCAGAAAAAAACCGGAAAAGGTTTAATGAGGGTAAAGAGGTATAAATAGAAAAAATAGAAGAAGAAGAATCATTCTTATTTTTGTACCTGCGCAACACCAGACAGTACCAATGGAGGCCCTATTCATTACGTTCATTTCGGCGTTAAGAGCCGCCTATGAGGCTTACAGTACGATGATTTTACAAATAATTTTATTTAAAAATTAATATGGATGCTATTTTATAATATTATTATTAATTTAGAGCCGTTTTTAACGAAGGTCGACATTGATGTGTGGACGTCCATCTTTTGGGAGGAGGCATCGGCGGAGTTCAAGATCTGGTGGGAAAGCCAGCGAGGGGTTGAATATCTGGCTAGACAGAAACTCTTTTGGGGTTTTATGAAACGTCTACACCAGATGTTCGAAAACCCTTCACTGGCTGATGGCCACCTAGCCTCGCACCTGTGGAACATCCTCCTCCAGGGTGCGAGGGCTGAATGGGGAAACGCCAACGATTGTTACATGGAGGAGAGGATAGGACTGGCCCTGCCACGCTTCTAGTAAGTTCTGATGCTATAGTTAAAACATGTCTTAGATGTATAAATTTTATAGGTAATGAGTTTAAAAATTGTGGTTGTAAGCTTTTACTACAATATTTCAAGATAAATATGTATAGGCTAAACTGTACTAATGGCAGTATGTTACAGCTTTTTAATTTATGTATATCAACATATAGTATATAGCTGACTTGTCTACAACTTACCAAAGAACGTTTCTAGGATATTTTAGAAGCTTTTAATCATTCACACAATTTTATACGATAAAAATTTATGATAAAATAAAGACTGTTGATAGGTTTTGTACCTATCACTTGCAGTTAAAATATATTAGAGTAAAACTTTTTGTTTAACTAAAATAGTTTTTGAATTTGGTAAAATTTTTAGCAGGTACGCTTGAAACCTTTAGCGTGGTCTGCAGCGGTGGCAGAGGCGGATGTTTAATGTATATAGTACCTATGTAAGTAAAAATTTTAGCAACATTTTTTAAAACTTAATGTTTTTATTTTTAGGTAAAATTTTTATATGTATATTTTATTTTATTTTTGTTTTAAATTTTGTATATGTGTATATTTTATTCTATTTTGTTATAAATTTTGTACATATGTATATTTTATTCTTATTTGTTTCAAAATAATAAATTAAATTAAATTAAAATTAATAAAATTAATAAAATTTTTATTTTATTGCGTTTAATAGTAGAGGTAGTTTCTTTAGAGTTCTACTATAGGGTGTGTGTGTGTATGTGTGTGTGTGTGGGTCAAGTTTTGGAATATGAAAAAGGGTTTACTGTAGTCAGATAACTAGAGATGTATGAGTGAGCGATATGTAGAGAATATGTACAAAAGGGCATAAAGTATAGTGGTGCTCCTATTGAGAATTGTTGCTGCATTATATAGCTTTCTACAGGTCTTAGGGTAAAAAAGAACGTGCAAGATATTTTTACGTAAAGGGTTTCCTATAGCCTCTAAGGGTACATTATATTTTTTCAAAGCATTAACAAACTCATCTACTCCAACCGTTTGCATAATTTTTGAAGGTTTACATGACAAATCATGTAATAAATCAATAATATGTGATCCTTCAATTAATTTTCCATCAATTAATACTTCACCTTGCTTATTAACATTTATACTAGGGTTACGTCGCACATGTTCCAATAATAAGGATGCTGAGTGTTTAAACTGTTTAGGAATACCACTAAGTAACTTTTCATCGTTCAGCCAATTTTTTTCTTTTTGTTTAAAATCATCACTATCATTCTCATCTTCTTCGTTATCAATAACTTTTTGTTTTAAAATCACTGTAGAAGGTTGAGCCTTTTCATGTTCAAAAGTTAAATATTGTGAAAATAGTTGCCAGTACATTTTGTATTGTTCTTCGGGTGAATATATTTCTTTAATCTAGAAGCCATACAAAACAGACCGTACAGTATAGAAAAATTTTACAATAATGACCAAATGATGAAAAAACATTGAAATATTTAATGTATTACATTAAGATAGTAATGAAGTTTCATTTTGTATGACGATATTCAACTCTTCACATCTAGAAAAAGCACACAAGTTATTCATATTCATAAAAAATAGTTTATGAGCTGAATCTAGTTTTAAAAAAAGATCCTCTACAAAAATAGCACAAGTTTCGATCATATCCAATTCCGTCAGTAATAATCTAGCAAAACACCAAAATTGTGTAACTTTTTTATGTCCCATGGGTAAACCAACTTCACAATGTAAATGGTTGCATGCCTTAGCTATGTCTTTGTAAAAAATCTTGGCTTCGGGTGAGAAACGAGTCCAAAACAAATCAGCTATTTCGCATTTCTGTTTGTTGTTTAGTATTTCACCTTAAATAAAAAATACTATAGTTTAATAACTAGTTGAAGAAGAAGAGATATAAAATTTTTACCTTTTACTCTATTTTGCACCATTCTGACAAAAACTTCAAATGCAGCTGACATCATAATTGTCACAAAACAAACGAATTATAGAAAAACGACCAACCTCTTCAAAATTCTCGACTAGACTGATGAAGGGTATAATATTTTTTTCTGATTATGTAATAAATCTACCGTATCAATATATTGTAATGTACTTCCATTGATGTACAAGTTTTGAAATTTATTGGTTCGACTACAACAAGAAAATACGACAGGATTGAAAATATATATTTTTGAACACGCTCGTAATTGCATAAATTGTCCATCATTCTGAGGACAATGTAAGATTTTTTCTACATAATGTAGTAAGGGTGTTATATGCAATTTATAATTTCCCGCAATAATAATTTCCGATCTGTAACATTTTTTGAGTTTGGTATCCTAAAATCTGTAACATCTTCAGTTTCTTCATTTTCATAAAATTGAAAAGGGTATTGTACCCATACAATAAAAACAGCTATGAAAAGAATCACCGCGAGAGTATTTTTAGCAAATGTTTGTTTTGTGTATAAAGTTTGGTGGTGAAAATAAAGTTTGGTGGTAAAAAAGAACATCTTGCAGGACAATGCAGCAATGATACTAATTTGAAATGATTGAAATTCCCAATTCCCAAATTCTAAAGTAAATTCCCAATAGATTTGACGAGTTTGGAATGTTTTCTTGTTGATTGCTATTATTCACATGATTTATGACAAATGAACCAATTCCTCTATTTTCCAAATTTCTGGGCATAATTTTATTTTGACATTATTTTGACCATGTTTTCAGGGGCAATTTCTTCGGAAGTGCTTTTTTAGCTTATATTGTTGACATTCATTGTTGGGGCAGTCTTTATGTTTGCATCCTGTCTTTTTGCTAAAGCAATATTTTTGAAGACAGTTATGGATCAGGTGCAGATATCACTCAGGAGTAGTTGCAGGACATGGGCTCAACTAAAGTCCTGATTCAAATATTAAATAGGATAAGAGAAATATATATAACAAAATTATGATACCATACCTGTAGGATTTTGAAAAGGCAACAAGGCACCAACAATTTTTTCAAGAGTGGATGTGGCTATATTCCAATCTAAAATATCTCCTCCAGATTGAAGTGATATTCTTGACCAACTGTTGGAAATCTGATGCTAGAAAAGTAGTGATATAATAAAAATTATTTTTGCATCAAATATTTTGTGACTGACATGGAGTGAATATCAAGTTATTTTGATGAGCTGCACAACTGATATTTTTCAACCTGGAATCATTTGGAGAATATTAGAACCAGAAACACAGGCTATTGCATGTACCTAAAATAAAATTTTAGGTCAGATTTCACCAAAGATTCCAATAAGACTTACGATTTTTTCATTGATATTCTCTTTGCTCAATATTTCACCAAATACTTGTGATAAATGTGCACCAGTATAGCATTCTGAACCAAGAGGCTGTGTGCAATACATACCTTTCCCTTTCAAAATTAGCTATTTTCAAGTGGGTTGTGAGGCTAAAAACAAATGGGATCGATACATTCAAAAATTTCAAAACGTTCTCCAGTCTGAAACAAACTGAAAAGGGCTTGGACTTCATTTGGCCATATAGGGGTTGTAAATGAAATATGATTATCAATTTCCTGGATTTTCTCTTCAATTTTCGAAGGAAAGTCATCATGGTATGCGAACAAAGTCTTTTTGTGTTTATTCAATTTGTATTCAGGTATCTAATCACAGAAACATTTGTCTGGATTCAAAATATCTATTCCCACATTTTTATTACTTATCTCATTGAGTCTTGAAATCCTATTGACTCCACGAGTTCAAAAAACAAATCACAAATTTGTAACGTACATGCTGAAGCAGAAAGGAATTCAAACTCCACATGCTTAGATCTGGAGGATGATCCTGCCCATGATGATAACGAAATGTTGAAAGATCAAGAATGACTAAAAATGAATGAGAATGTTAATTTCAATGACTACAAATTTCTCCCAAAACAGATCTACTCTTCAAATCATCAGAGAATTTGTAAAAGAAAATCCAGTTGAAGTTAACCGCAACATATCATTCACATTAGAAGTGGTTTCAAATTCCTCTTTCACCTAAAAGATCAGTGCAATTGAGCCATTAGAAACAAAATCAAGCTAATTTTGCACCAAATCAAATTGACAGTGCCAACTCAACACCAAAATCGTCTGCAAGTTCTGCATTTCTCAGATATGCCAATTTTTGTCGACCATTTGGAAGTGGCCTCTTGGATATGATCATGGAATGAAAATATTCTTATAACATCTGGTTTTTGATGGACAATCCCTGAAGATCTGGGACTGGAGAGCAATCTGTCCAGGTTGAAGTTCCAACTGACTACTAATTTAGTGGCTATAAGTGGTTCCAAGGGAAGTCTATGAAGAACCCCATGAAAGTTCACATCTGGCATTACAAAACGCAGAAGGCATCCAGAAAATGCATGATTTTTGGACACACAGCCAAAGTATGTAACATTGCACTGGTTGCACCTCCCAAAGGTACAGCAGCAGTCACCAAATCAAAACACATGGTGGGCCTGACATCCAGACCAATCCTTCAGTCAAAATTCTACCATTTTACACAAAATCGGACTTTCAATCTAATCGCTATCTATGCAAATTTAAAGAGGAAAAAGGCACTGAGTACAACTGCACAGAACAGTTTCTATTTTCAAGAAGGCAGTCCAGGCTGGAGGTTTAGCTAGAGACAAAAAAAATAATGCAGGCTAAATGGATTGGGGAAAAAGTTTCCTGGGACCAGAAGAAACTTGGCACATGGCCCAAATTTGCTTACAACAACCTTTTCAAGGCTAATATGCCGACTTTGGGAATATGAGGAAAAAATTTTTGACCTCTTTCCTCATTTGGAAAAAAAGCTTGTGGGAGAAAAGAAACAGTTGTGCAAATGTGGAAAAATTCGAGATTATGACCTTCTAAAATGCACCAAAATGGATTTTTTCTGTATCCGATCACCAAAATTTCCTCCCACAAACAGTGAAAGAGCCCAAAATTTTTTCCCTTCTCCGAATTTTCTTTCCCGAAAAAGCATGATTTGAGGGAAAAAGTGATCATCAATCGATAATCAGATTACAATAATTGTGACTCCCTGATACTCTGTACAAAAAGACATGACTAAACTTACTGGTCAGAAATGGTAGACCCAACCCAGAATTTTAAGGTTGATCCTACTTGAAAATATAGCCAACTGAAAGGACTAGTCCGATTAATCTGAAATAAACGGGTTTATATGCTGATAAACCTGAACTTTTTGGGTTGTTTGAACAATTTTTCTTACAGTGTTGTGTAACTTCAACTGCTCTATTCAAAGGCGATCACCATGATGAAAACAATTCTGCAAGAAATTCAGAGCCATTGCCACATCTAAAGTTATTCATCTGCACGATCTTACTGATCCACAACTGGTAAAAGCAGAAAAGGTGGCAACTGACTAACTATCTCTTGATGCGAAAAATGACATATACCTCTGCAATTATTTCCGAGATTCATTAGTTCATGATCAATAATATGACTGGCAGGAAAAAAATGACAACACTCCATTATGTGACGATTCACGCCATTCATCTACCCCACTTTGCAATGAAAAATATTGTTCACATTCTAGCAACTGATTGAAACAAATACCAAAATCAATTTGTTCAAAAATCTGTCTGAGATACTTCGGATATGCTCTTCAAATGGGTTTCACGAGAATCTTTAAAGAAAAAGAAAAGTTTCTCGCCTAATCCACATCTAAAATCATACGAATTATTGAGATGTGGGAGTTTGATAAACTGTGCCCACGAGAGATTAGCATCAGAAAACAAATGTGTTCTCAGTAATTTGAGTACTTTACTAAGGGACCTGATGGCAGTTGATTTATTGCTGACAAAAATCTTTTCCAACCATTTGTTTCTTAATTCCTATCATGAAAAGCCATTAAGCAGGAATTGATAGGACATCTATCTACCAGACCGCATTTTACACTATTTAAATTGATAAAGCCATCTGCAGGAATTGTGAGAAAGTCAGGAATCGAAGAATCAGTTTTTTCGAATTTCTCGCATTTTTCAAACATGCTATGCCTGTCAAAATTATTCTCACATTTTTCAAAAATGCTATTCCTTTCAAAATCGTCCTCGATTTCCATCATACATTTTTTGACGAGTGGCTCTGAAGGATCTTTACAACACAAGAGAAACAGCCAATGAACATCTTCGTCATCCCGAATTTCACTTGCAGTTGGTAGGGCATTTCCAAGACAATTTTTGTGATACCATTCGCTGCTTTCAGTGCAGCAAATCATCTTCACACATCTAACATCAGGCATCTGGCAAGAGCGATATATTTCGATTTTAAAACTTTGCAAGAGTTCTACCTTACTCACTCTTCTGGATGCATGAAAAAATGAAAATCTACCTAATTCAAAACATTTGACGAAGTGGTCTGACAAAAAGTCTCCTAATTTGAAGGATTTTGGGCTGGGATCACAATCAGTCATAAGATCTACAGCAAAGGCAACAGACAGAATGACCTGTTCTTGCAATGACTCTGAAGTTGTAGTAGGCCAGAGTAGGGAATTCAAGCTAGTGCCAAGCTTTTTCCATAAAAAAACAACAGATGCAACTTAAGAATAAAAATCATCAAACAAAGAATTTTGCCCATCATTTTTGAATTTAACCTTGGAAGGAGCATAAACATGAAATAAGCTAATAAGAAAACTACTGTGAAATAAGATATCCTCCAAAAAAAATTCGGACAAAGGAAATATCAAGCTTTTGAAGTTTCATTTGCAGACCACAATCAGGATCTTGCATATTTTTACTGGACGACGAAATTAGAGAAGCTACTTTTTTCATGACACTGAACAGAAAAATGTCAGTATTTTCTACTTCTGTCTCAGACAGCTTAATTTTTGCCAACAGTTTTTTTGAAGATGAGTGATGAGGGGAGTTTGATCCACTAACTTTACCAAGAATTTTTCTTCTTCCACGAAAATGAAACTCTTAATAGATGACACCAAAACTATTATCTCTGTCTCGCTCCAGTTCCGCCAAAAATCTTCTTCATGGACAGATGAGGTTGGTTTGTTTATTTCAGGATCTCAATATGTTTTTATCACATTTTCTACTGATGGCTCATTATTTCCCTGTGAATTGACAGCTGTTGTTATCGAGTTGATATTCAAATTTTCTTCGATCAAATCCATGTGGACTATTCTGCCTGATGAATCAATGGTGTCAGCACCAGAAGCAATTTTGTCTCGAAAAAGAGAGAGAAATTTCGAAACTGATGTCGTCCATGCTTTACAGATATTTAGACCTTTGCAGAATTTTCCTGTAGCTGACAATTTTGAATTTTTCTCGCAAATTTTTTTCTGACAAATAAACCTTACGATTGCAAACAGTTGATTTTTCTAATGGCCTGACTCCTATTTTCAAAAAGTTATCCGAAATTCGACCCTTGTCCACAATCGGGAGTTGAAGATAACTATGCACAGCAAAAATGTGTTAGCATGGCAAATCAAATCGACAAAAAGCTTCACAGTCACAGACCCAAAAATTGGTCAACAAATGTCTACTCAAAGTAGGAGAGTGACAACAATAGTTTTCCTGACATTTTTGAGCTTGGCATGCTCCCAAAATTTTAAAAACTTTTTGTATTCCGATTTGGCTTGGCTATTGTTTGGTAAAATTTGACTTCGAAAACTTTATATTGTCATCATCAGGAGGTGAAATGGAGTTAGTTTTGCACTTACTTAAAAAATCACGATAATTCGAATTTCTGATATGAATTGAAAAAAGCGTAAAAAGTTTTTGAATGCAAACTGAAATTTTGTAATGTTTCAAAACAATATGTTGTATGCGCTTATTTTGAGCTTCAATCTGATCTGTATCATTTAAGTTTGTCATACGCAGCTGAACTATGAACTTTTTGTTGAACATATAGTTTTAGAATTTTATAGTTGCTATCTATATATTATTAATTTCTTTGTGAATCACCCGAAAATATTCATCCAAATTCTTATTCTTCCAAAACAATCTATTATCTTAAGAATCAAGACTTTTTAGATTCCAGAACCGACCAACAGCTTTTCCAATTAATCTAATGTTAGACGTAGAAAGTATGCCAAATTACAGAATAGAATGTTTCCCAATATTATATACAAGTTTTTCATATAATACTGAGATACCCTACCTATGAAAAATATAATATTAACCATAGAACACAGTAGTCAAAACAACCGTTACCCTTTTACTCTCTCCGAAAATTCGTGGTAGTTTCCTCGTTTTTCAAAATGATGCTTGAATATTTTTTAGGTCCCGCCATGGATGCTGGTAGCATGGGGGAAGGGCAGAAATCGAAGCGATTTGGGTGGACATTTTGCGTGAAAAATCGATGGAAAATGTGCAGTTATGATAAGATACAGTAATCATATTCGTTTTATTATAAATAGTAATTTTTTGTTACATTACTCTGCAAGAAAATTAAAATTGGTAGACAAGGTGGCCAGATTTTGAAGTAAAATTTAATATTTGCATAAGTACCAACCTTTGGTGCCCCCAAATTAGAACCTCTTGGTCGATAGCAGCCACTACGATGGCAAAATAAATAAATACCACCTTCACCACGGCTACTTGATCCAGGATTAACGAATTGAAAGCAACCCTTTCATTCGACTCATTTTCTATATTCTTCATATTCGGCCTTGTTGGGAAAAGTGTACTTTTCAATGTTAGCATCAAAGTTGTGAACAACTTTAACATGAGCACAGAGCTTTTGCATATCGGAAAACTTTTCACCGCATTCACCACATTTTTTGTGTCATTAGTCGCTGGTGATTGACCAGGATGTTGCTTCAAGGGATGACGTCGCAAACCACTGCTATGAGCAAATGATGCCAAACAAATTGCACACATGAACGTTTTTTTGCTTGGACTAGCAGACATTCTAAAATTAATTAAGCTCTTTAACTATGAAGGAGATGATAAAACACAATTAATCACTCATTAACTACGAACAGTTTTTTCACAAATTCCTGCTTTTTGGTGAAAAAACTGGTGAAAGATAATTATTACTCAATATTACCAAAAAGGATAAAACACTTTGAAATCTGGAAAATCAAATCAGTCAACTGCTCAGAGATCGCCTCTTTATCGATCCAAGTAAATGACACGAAATTCAACCAATCAGAAGAGAGGGTACATCTCATTCCCTAATGCTTTGTATCTAAACATAGCGGTATTAGTGTAGTACGTGCACTGGACTTTTTCGACGTTGTTTTTTCCGCAAATTTTTTCGTCTCCAGCGGGTTTCAAACTGCAGACTGTTGCGTACAAAGCAAGCGCCTGACCGATTGAGCTAAACCATCCATCTTAACTAAGCTACGATTTAGTTCTTATACCATGAATAAATAATCATAAAATAAATACAACTAAACTAATTTTAGAATAAGTGCAAATCCATGACAAAAATTGTTTTTGATGAAAAATGAAATTTGTTTCTGATAAAAAATGCAACATTTGTAATGTGTAAAGTGTTATTTTTACTTTTTAAAGCTGTTAATTGCGTAGTTTTCATATTACTTTTTGAGTTTTATGTGAAAAGTGTACTGTAGAACGACATTGGCCTACTGTAGGAAAAAATTGACATGATTTTTCAACTCCAGGGTATCGATTCACCTAGGTTACTATGTTACATATGCAAATTTCACAATGGTTCACAAAATATGAAGTCCAGTGCACGTACTACACTAATATCAAACATAGCAGCAATGTACTGAATTTAAGGTAAATTTTCGAAAATGAAAACAATACACCATCTATTTCTATCGGCTTGAATGACTAGAAAAAACGTTATTTTTCCAGGATTAAAACATTTGGGTAAAAATCTTTGTTTATCTTCATGTTGCAAATGTTAACCCACTGCCAATGCAATGTCATTATTGGATAAGGGAGCGAACTTTAAATTGTTTGGTAATTCAGGCAGCAATAATAAAGCATCAGCTTGTGCTTGAGTAACTGGCGTATTACTTTCTTGATGATGATCTGCATCTGATTCATCAGATTCAGATGCTATATTCACAGCTACAGGATGATCAATTTGTGATGATGATGAAGGTCCTAGCTCTGCAACAGTCCCAGTTGCAATGCTCATCATCATCGAGCCTGTTGCAGCACTACTGCTTCTACTTTCATCATTTTCAGAAATGGAACGTTGGCGGCATAGGTAGCTAAAGCCAAATAATTCCAGTCTGCCTAATTTGCACCGTTTTTTCCACATATAATTAATAAATTAGGGCAAAGCAGAGAGCCCTGAAACAAACAGAATTGAGATTAAAAAAGTAGTACAGGTTACAAGTACATGATTTTGCTTTCCTTTCTTAGAACTCTCACATCTCAATTTGAAATTAATTCATTCATCATTGAATTTTCTGTGCATAGAAGTAAAGGTAGAAGCACTGTTTTTCCCCATGGACCCTTTCCCCAAATGGGAAAAAGACCAGAAGTTTTTTCCCAATTTTCGAAAGTTCATTTTTTTACATTTTTTGCATAAAAAGTGCACTTTGAATGCATTTTCAACGTTTTTACAGAACGACATACATTTTGAAACAGCCACGATAAGTTTTGAAGTCCAAAAACTCATAGTAAGTAATTAGAACATGTGAAAATTGGAAAGCCACGAAAATTTTTGACTTTTTAAATGACAAAACTCGGTAAAATCAAAATGTGGTATTTAATTAATGATGATTAGTAAAGACATGAAAACAATCAAAATATCACCTATTATTTGTTTTGGGAATGATAACAAAGAATACACAGGGCACAGAGACAGATTGTGAAAACACATGGCTCAGTAAGTTTTTTGATGGAACAATGGTCTCATCTAGAATTCATTTTTAGCTCTAACATCGTTGAAACAAAATGTATTTGTGAGAGAACGACTTAGAATGAAAGAAATAAGATCTGTTCCAATTGCGCTGCCATGAAAAATTAATAGAAAAATAAAATGGCATAAAACTCAATAACTCATTATCGGCACTGGTCACCAAAAATTTTTAATTTTTTCAAGTTTCTCTTTTTTTAATTGTTTATAGACATCTAAAAACACTTTCCATTCCAGCACTGGACTTCCCAAAGAATTTATCTCCATTTGGGAAAAGAGCCCAAAATTTTTTTCCCCAAAAAAAACAGTTTTGGGGAAAAAACTGCTATGAGTACAAAGAAAAACTGACTTCTTGAATCTTGCCCCACGAAGGCCTTGAAAGAAAAGCTACTTGAGAAAGAATGACTTACGCTGGAAGGAATAAAAGTAATATGTTTCTATTCTATGGTGCCGGCATGAAAATGATTATGATTGCTAAATGGTACAAGATTGATCATCCGCGCGAAACACCGAAAATTTTTCGCTTTTTTCGTCTCTACATGTCTAAAAATGCATTTCCAGCTCTTTTTTTGACTGAAACAAATTTTCCTCAATGTGAACCAAGCCCAAATTTTTTTTCCACATTCTAAAATTTTGGTTCACAAAAGAAAAGACCCCAAATGTGGAAAGAAATGGTAATCTTGATTGGAATTATGATTAATGGCTACAGTATTTCATGAAAAATTAGCGACATAATAACTGAATGCATGAACTTGCTTATACATATTATTAAAAAAAATTCAAATCTCCACAGGGGGCATGCCCCCCCCACCCCCTTGCTACTTTGAGGCTGATCTGAATCGAAACATAATATTTTTATTTAAGAATAATGTATTGATGATAAAATCTAAATAATCAACAAATTAATAACTACAGCCCCCTACCATGGCTGTTTCTTTTCTATTTATACTTTACAGCTAAGGCCAAAGATCTTAAATGACCTTTCAGTTTCTAGGCCATAGATTACGGTAGTGCATAATTTCTGTATGGTACAGTAATCTGTTTTGGATATTTTTCTGTTTACTTTTAATTTTTAGAAGGTTATTTCGTGAGTGTTTTCCACTTTTGTGTGGTAAATTTCTTTTCAAGGACCCAGAAAATTATCTGTCATGATTTAGTTCACATTCTTTTGGTTCAAAATAATCTCATTAATTATTAATGATTTTGTTTTGGGCCTATTTCTTAGGCCCTTCCCCTAAACCTACAGTATCCAATAATACAGTAACCAACTAACAAAATATTGGTGCATATAATAACAAAAATGTTCTTTTTGTTTTTTCTTTTCCTGACACAGAAACAGGGGATAACTGGTGCTGCACTAATTAATTGTTTGTCAGCCATAGCACATTACTCTATTTTCACTCATTTTTTCCCCCACTTTTCCCAGGCGTGGCAAGTAATTAACATGATGTTGGTAGTTTATGGGTGAGTATGATTTGAGTTTTCCTCTTTCACAAAAATACCATCCATTGCCATCCTCATGAACATTAATGAAAAATATAGTCATTTTCCTTCCTGAAGTCCTGCATGGAAAAGAGACTGGAATAGAGGAATAAGCTTTGTGTATATTGTAGTCACTGAGCATTTCAGCTACTGAAGACTTCTAGATGAATATATATGGTACTTTCTTTCCAGATTTCTAGTTTAGAAGCATTTGGAGAAACATACTATAATGTCATCAAATCTGAAGAATTAGGATTATCAATTTTGCATGGATTTCACTTTCTTTTTAAAGGGAGGAGGCCTAGTAAGTAGTTTTCTCATCAAACTTTTGGAACAGGAATATCCATCACACTGTGGCATCTTTTTAGGATATTAAGTATAGTAAATCTCATTTTTAGCTCCCACCAAAATAACTATCATGCCAGTATTGAAGTTTGAAGCATACTGAGATGGTGTGATAGAGTATTATGGAGTTGCTGACATCAACTCCATGATAATGGAAGAAAGTTTATTAAATCAAAATTCAAAATAAATCCACAAAACTGACTAGTAGTCGAAAAACATGAGATAGACAAAGAGAACCAAATGCTCAGAAAGATTCAGGGGCATGGCATCCACAAAAAACTAAGAAAACAATACAAAAAATTATGAAGGTGTGACTGCTAATGATGTAATTTTTTTGCCTGAAAAAAGGGTAAAGGCGTGTTTAGTTGTTTTTATAACACATGACCAGAGAAAAGAGAAAAGTGAAACAAAAAGTAAAAAGGAATCCTACCCACAACAGTTTCATAAAAGAAATTAAAGATCAACAATAACCCTCCAGGCAGCAGCATTACTAAAAGCACCACTAGTTATGGAAATTTGCTACAAATCGTGCAAAGAGATACTTTAAGTTCAAGTCTTTCTTAAAAGGGATGGATATCAACACTGAAGATACTGATGGAACAGAAGGAAATCTAGGGTGTTGGAGAATCAATTCCTTTGACTCATGGTTCTCTAATATCATTGTTATTTTTATTGTTAAACTATGCCCACTTTTTATTAAGTAAACAAATATGCCAAAACCCTTTGTGTTATACTATTTGGCCCAAAAATAAATGGATGGAAAGTTTTGCATACTGTTTGTAGTTGATATTTGGTGTGGGTTCGCCATTTTATTCACTCTCATTATTTTTAATTGGAAGCTGGTCCTGTGGTCAACTGTGATGTCCTGTCACTATTTGTTTATGTATTTTGGCATGCTCCACAGGGGATGCTTTATTCTATCCCTCATTACTTGGAGTTTAACAATTAGTAGTTGGCACTCTCAGTGCCTGGTCAGCTCTCGTCTTCTGACAGCCTGTTTCCTTTGGATTATGGTAGGGCACCTTAGCACTAGTTGGTTTTGTTAGAGGTGCCTGTACACTTCATGTACCAGCCGTATTGTGTTCTGTTGTGCATTTTTCCCTAAACTGTATTTTGTCTCCAATAATAATAATCTCCGTTTTCTACATTTGACAAATAGCATCCACCATAACTCTAACCCTACTGAGTCCAGTTAGCGCTAACACAGGCATGATCTGGTATGTTGTTTTGCGAGTGATAAAGCATCATCTTTTGCGAGTGATAAAGCATCATATTCGACGCTGCACAACAGCAAGAATTTGGCGTTGAAGATTTGAGAAAATTAGCCAAGCATTAGGATAACTTCCAGTTGAACATCGATAATTTGCAGGATGAATGGCAGGAATTCAAGGTTAGGTAGTAGAACTTCTGAAAAGCTGGGTGGACCTTTACCCTAGTTTTAAAATTTTTTATTCAAGAGGCTTGTGCTTTTCAAATCTATCGAAAAGTCGTGGAAAGAAGTGGCTTTGATTTGTTGCAAAAACGAAAACTTTTATCCTAACTTGGCCAAACTCGCCAATTGTTTGCTCACATTCAACGTTCAAAACGCGCTGGTTGAGCGCGGATTTAGGTAAAAAAATTAGTCGATATTAATTTTCAGGGTAAATGAACTAGCCATTCATTTAAGCACCATACATGCTATAAAAAGCAAGCAACGATCAAAACTGCAGATTCGTACATTGGATTGCTTGACTCGATTGAAATTATGCACCAAAGATTACAAAAAATTCGACTACAGTGCAGCGGCTCAACAGTGGGTCAACGCCCGCAACCGCTACAATGTGGCTGGCATGTGGGCAAAGGAAAATGAAGATAAGCCATGGTTGGCTGATTCTAGCGATTTTAAAGACTACATGTTTGGATGATAAATGTTGAGTAATGAATGAGTCATATGTGTTGTTTTCGTGCAATAAACTTTAACGAATTATTTGAGTTTTATGCAACTTATTCCGTGTAAACATCATTAACAGATGATATCTTTAGTGCAGAATTTTTTGTGCTGAGCAGAAATTTTTCGATGCTATTTCTGCTCCGAGCAGACGGCGTGGAGCAGAAAAAAAACCCTGTTAACCAACACTATCTTTCTGGGCAACTTGAACAGACAGTAACCCAGTCACTACAAACTGTAATCAACCCATTAGCTGACCAGCTACAACAGTTAACCAACCATATAACTGGAACCAAAACCAACCAAAAACCTTTGATGATGTTTAACCCACTTTTACAGGAAGGCCACCTTTACAATTTTCAGGAGCTTTTGGTGAATCTTTCACAGATTGGGCAGATCAGCTTAACCAGTTCATGATACTTCATGGCTCATCTGATGCAGATGATGAATTTAAGCTAGCCTTACTTCATATTATTTGGCGAAAGGTTGTTTGCGATTGGTGTATAACATTATGATTCTCCATTCCTTGGCCTTACAATCGCATAAAAATTATATAACGCTTTTATTTTTGCCCGTAGGCACACAATGAACGAATAATAATACAGTGGTTATAGTAATGCCACGTTTTGGTAGTCTACCTACTACCTTCCTCAGGCGACAATAAACTCCTTTTTACAAAATTCGCTACTTGAGGGAATTGAACCCTGGTCGTTTGATTGAGAGTCTAGAGCGCTACCACTGGGCCATGGGGGCCAGTAGTAACTTGTTTAGAAGTGCTATATATCCTGACTTGGGGGTACTAGTTCAGACTTGGGTACCTGTCTGTTGCCCTTCTAAGGAATGCTTGGTTCCATATGTGGCCTATTTCAATGCTCTTACTACCTACATTTTTTGACCCCACTTTTTCCATCTCAATGGTTTCTCTGATCTTCCTTTTGTAGGCATTAGGCTCTTGGGCAAGTATGGTGGTATTGTCAAAATTGGGTGTACATCCACATGATAGGCAATGTTCCGCCACACCACTTTTCTCAAGGCTCAGGTTCTTAAGGGCATTTCTGTGTTCTGCAATACGGGTCTTAAGTGTTCTGCCCCTTTCTCCTATGTATACTTTCCCACATGGAGCCATAGGTACTTGGTATACTATACCCTGTGTATCTTCTTTATTTCTAGGTGGTGCTACTTTGCTGACTCTTTTCCTGATTGTGTCTTTACTTGTGGCAACTAGTCGAACCTTGTACTTGTGGCATATTCGCTTCAGTTTCTGTGTTAGTTGGCCACTGTAAGGTATTACAACTGTGCCTTTGTATTCAACTTTTTGTTGGTCATTTGCATTTCTTCTTATATTTGCTTTGTTAATGATTGCTGTGGGATAACCATTTTTCTTGAAGGCTTGCCTGATGTTATTTTCTTCCACTTTCCTGGTTTCTTCAGTTGAGCATAGTGTACCTGACCACAATATCATTCCCTTTACAATTCCTGCTTTGGTGTTTACAGGATGGTTTGACTGGAAGTTCAGATATTGGTCTGTGTGCGTTGGTTTAGGGTAGACACTTGTTGCCATTGTCTGTCCTTGCCCTTTGACAAGAACATCTAGGAATGGTAACTGCCCATTGATTTCCGTTTCCATGGTGAACTGTATGGCTGGATTCTGTTGGTTCATATGTTGTAGGAAGGATCTTAGTTTTTCCTCACCATGGTCCCACAGGATGAATGTGTCATCCACATATCGCAGCCAGATTCTTGGCTTGTCTGGTGCTGTTTTCAATGCTGATGTTTCAAGTTTGTCCATGAACAGGTTACAAAGTGCAGGGGATAGTGATGAACCCATTGCCATGCCATCCGTTTGTTGGTCGAATTTGTCTTTGAACTGGAATATGGTGCTGCGCACACAATACTCAGTTAGGTCTGCAACCTGTTGTGCTGTTAGGCTAGTTCTTTCTGCTAGGCTGCAATCTGCTTCCAATTGGGCCTTAAGATAGCTTATTGCTTCTACTACTGGAACACTTGTGAACAAGCTTACAACATCCAGGCTTACCAACTTAGTGTTCTGATCTAACTTTATGTCTTTGATCTTGCTTACAAAGTCCTTGCTGTTGACTATGTTAGATTCTATATTGTTCTGCAATGGACTAATGATCTTTACTAAGTGCTTGGCCAATGGATGGATTGTTGTTCCAATGCAGCTCACTACTGGTCTTAGTGGGATTTCTGGCTTATGGATCTTTGGCAGGCCATATATGTGAGGGGCTTTACATCGTTCTTTTATTGTTACTGTTTTTTCTAACTTGGCATCTCGTACTTGCTTTCTAACTTCTTTCTCTATTCAGCTAATTGGATTTCTTTTTCCCAGGCATTTAAACTTTGTTCCATCATCCAGTATTGCCATGATCTTCTGGTCATACTCATCAGTGTTCAGTAGTACTGTTGCGCGACCCTTGTCAGCTGGTAGTATGACAACTGTCTTATCACGCTTCAGGTTCCTGATAGCACTGGCTTCCTGTCTTGTTATGTTCAGCTTGGGTTTTCGCTCATGTTCAATTGCTTTCCTAATTTCGAACCAAAAATCACCTTGTTTGTAATTTTCTATGAAATGTGCTGCACATTCGATGTTGGTAACTATGTCTGCCATTGGATGTTGCTGTGGTGTAATAGCAAAGTTCATTCCTTTGGCTAGCACTTTTCTTTCTACATCCGTTAGTTGCCTATTGCTTTTGTTCACAACCACTTTGTTTATGTCTAGTTGTGGTGCATTCACATTCTTTGGCATCAGCTGTTGGAACTTTGCTTTTTGCCTGTTCTTGGCATTCTCAAGTGTAACTCTGGCTGTGTGTTTGGTTGATGTGTTCATCCTTTGCTAGTGTTCATCTGTTACCTTGGACTGTATGCTTGTCTCCAGTTCTTGTTTGTAACCTTACTTAGCAACCTTACTTCAGTCTCATCTAACCGGAGCTGCCATAGCAACCTTCAAGGAGCTCAGATGCATGCAACATGCACCACAAACCTACCAGGAAGCCATAACCAGGCTTGAAACGGCTTTTCCTGATTAATGAGACAGTGATGTTTATCAACAACTCATTTATGATCCAGTTCAAAAACTAACCGAAACTGTTATTGAGTACTTAGAACACTTGAAGTCACTTTCTCGAGCTGCCTACTGTAGTCTTTCTGAACATGACCATGATTCTATTATCAAACCTATTTTTCAAGAGGGTGTCTGTTTTCGAGAATTTCCTTCTTTAGAGGCAGCAGCAACAACTGCCCAATATATAGAGTCACAGCTTTTTAGAAGACAACTGAACACTTCCTTTCCTAACATTAATGCAGTTTTAACCCCTTTTAAAGGTCACAACCATACCAACATGCAATCATCATAGGATAACCAGAACTGTAACTGGCATAACCAGAACCAAGGCCACCAACAACCAGCCGTCCAACAACTAGTGCAGGTGCTGCTGCACAACCAACAGCTATCCAATCAGGGACCGCTGCAACAGCTGAACCAACATCAATGCCCTCAAAACTTGACAACAACCCAAGCATGCCGTTTTTGCCCACTGCGGAACCACACTTCACAGAAATGCAGGCACAACCCAGCCAACATAAACTGCTGCACCATCTGTGGCACCACTGGAGACAATTATGCCACCTGCCATATGCCTTGCAACAACTTCAGCTACACCCTCCACAAAACCACACACTGCAGAAAGCGGCCAAGTAATGCAACATTTTTCAGTAGAAATCAACCCTCCAATTTTTCTAGAACCAATCAACCAAACCAAAACTGGGTAAACTCTAACTGAGTCCCTCAACCACTATCCTTGAACATTTTGGATACAGATGATGATGATCTTTTTACCCATAGCCTGTTTAACCAACAACCACCTAACCATATTTTTTCCATAGGGTGTTCATGCTTTTGATGTCCAGAACATTGGGCGTTGATAACATCCAACCAAGCAACATCAAAACTGATGCCCTCACCAACCAAAGGACCCTGACCACCAACACCAGAATGGTCACCAACAGTGGCAACAACCATAGCCAAAACAGAAACTGAACCTCTGACCACATAGGATGAAACAGTGGCTGAGATGCTGCTCCAACCACCAACGGCAGACGAAGTGGTCGTGAGCATGGCTGAAGGAAATGCTGTACTGGGCATGCCACACTTGGAACAACCAACCTCCTGGGCCGCTGAATGTTGTAGCCTTGAGGAACATCAACTCAGCCTGGTCACCTTAGAGATTGACCTGGACACTGCGGCAGATCACAAAAAACAGGATCTGGAGCAGCAAATTCAACAGCTTGCATTCTCAAACTGATTTATTTTTCTTTCGAAACCTCTGTCTAAATGATCTTTGACTGATTCAGACCCCATCATCATCATGATGAGTTTGGATGACTAAGTTTATCAATGATGTGGGAATTACGATTTTATGAATATCATTCTCGATTTTATATAATATGTTATTTTTGAGCAGATAAGTTGGGAAAGAATCACTTCCTTCTCTTCCTTCACCAAATGATGTGGTTATTAATATCAAGAGTTCGTCATTTCTCTGCAAACTTTCCAAGTCAATTTGTTCTTCAGAGATGGGGTTGATGTTGGACTCATATTGTTTTGTTTCTTGAGGACATGCAATGTCATCAATTTCTATATCAAACACAGGTTCAGCTGTTGGATCAGGAAATCTTGACAATGTGTCTGCCTTGGAATTAGTGTGTCCTTTTGTGGGCTGAATGTTCAATTTTGTACCTGCTAATGCTAGTCCCCAGCAAATTATACGTCCATTAAGGTTTGATTTTTCCAAAACTGACTTTACAGCCATATGATCAGTTTGAATGATAACTTCTTGTTGATAAAGATATGAGCGGTAATACTTCACAAATTCTAGGACTGCTAAAGTTTCAAGTTCAGTGATCGGATAATTTTTCTCTGCTGGTTTCAAAGTTCTGTTTGCAAAAGCAACAGGGTGCTCCTTATTATCAGAATCGATTTGAGTGAGAACTGCTCCTATACCTTCTTTGGATGCATCAGTTTGTAGAATAAATGGTTTTGTGAAATCCCAATGGTTCGGAAATAGCGGATTAATTGGTTTACTTTTCAGGTTTTCAAAAGCTGTCCTTTATCTTTCCCCCCACGCAAATTCTGCATTCTTTTTCAAGAGTTCGGTCAAAGGTTGGGAGATTTGAGCACATTTTGGTTTAAACTTTCTATAATACGATATAAGACCTGAGAATGATTTTACTTCTCTTACCGTTTTGGGTGCCTGAATAATTCTTACAGCTTGGATTTTTGAGTCATCTGAGCTAATGCCTTTAGCTGACATTTTGTAACCGAGATATTTGACTTCTTTGAAGCTAAAGTTACATTTGTCAAGATGTAATTTCATTCCACCTTGCTGTAAACCATCCAAAACTGCGTTAAGTCGGGAAAGCATTTGATCATGTGATTTGGCAAATATGAGAATGTCGTCGAGGTAGACTAGACATGTGGACCATTGTAAACCAGATAAAAGTAGGTCCATCAACCTCTGAAAGGTCGCAGGTGCATTACACAAACCAAATGGTAGGTAATTAAATTCATATAGACCAGTCAGGGTCAAAAACCCTGTTTTTTCTTGGTCCTGAGGTGCGATAGGAATGGACCAATACGCATTGGCTTGGTCTAGGGTTGTAAAGTACAACATACTGTTTAGTTTGTCTAGGATGTCGTCGATTCTGGGTAAGGAGTACACATCATTTTTTGTCACTTCATTTAAGCCACAAAAATCAATGCATAATCGGTATCCACCATCTTTCTTTGGTACCAAAACTGAGTTGGTAGACCATGGTGAAGTACTTTTTTAGATGATATGTTTAGCTTCCATGGCTTTTACTTCATTTGTGATAATTTCTTTCTTCTTTGGATATGTTCGGAAAGGATACTTTCTGATAGGTTTGTGACCAGCAGTGTTAGTTTCATGTTGAACTAATGTAGTTTTTCCCATGTCTTTTTCATCAAGTGCATATAAATGAGGATAGTGCAATAGTAAATCAAAAAGTTTGTTTTTGTCTGGTTCATTCGAGTGAAGTGAAACATTACAATTTTTCTGTATCCATTCATGAGTAATGAGCTGGGAATCATGTTCCAAATTTGGACTTTCAACAGTGTTTATGCTAAGATTTGAGGAAGATTGATTGGCAAAACATTTTATATCACCAATTTTCATGCCTGAGTAAAGCTTAATCATAAAATGATTCAAATTAATAACTTGAATGGGGATGCGATTATTGGTGATCTTACCAATAGATGAGGGAAAATAGATATTTTCGAACTTTTCTCCCGTAAGTTTTGGTTGAAAAATGATGTTATTTAACAGTTTTGCATATGGTTTGGGAACCATAGCAGAAGTGATATTCACTGATCTTGGATCGAGGCACATTGTGTCATCAATGAATAATGCACTTCTATTTGATTGAGAATTAAAATTCATACCTTCACAAAGAATATGACAATTTTTGAATTGGATAAAAGAATTTTCCCAATTGAATTCAATGCTTTTAAATCGATTAAGAAAATTTGTACCTAAGATCAAGTATGCCGTACAATTTTCTTGTATTTGAACAAGGAGAGTTTCTGAAAGGTCATAAGTTGAAATTGTAAGGAAAACTGATCCACTAAGCTTAATCGGACTTTTATTAGCTGCTATAGGAGAAGCAGTTGTTGTTGGTATTCTTGAGTTTGATTTTTTTTGGACAATATCAGCATCAATGATTGAGTAGACAGCTCCTGTATCAATTAATGCATCTACTGTAAGTTGATCATTGATGGTAACGTTCATGTATGGTGTTCTTTTCTGTGAATTTATGCAAAGATTTATTGATTCTTCTATATCTACCTTATTTTTAATGTTGTTGAAACGAATGTTAAATTTGGATGAAGAAGGATGTTCCATTTTATTTTGTGTTCTTGTTTGGATTTTGGACATTTCTAAAAGAGCTGGGCCAAAAGAAATAGGTGGTTCAGAAGAACAGCAGTTTTGGAGTCTAGCTTTTCTTTTAGCTATGTACCAAATAAGAAAACGTACGCTAAATAACATATAGCTAAAATGACAAGAATGACCACACTATTTAATATAAGTAGAAGTGGTCCTTTGATCAAATTAGGAAAAATATTTGACAATATGTCACCTTCTGTTTTAAGAACATGTTCAAAGATTGGCCTATTCCTTGAACAGCAGTTTTACAACCTGTTCCTGCACCTGATTAGGTACTGTATATTACATCAGGCTGCAAGGAAAGAGCTGATGTATAATTAAGAACATTGTTCAAAATAGCTTCTAGTTTTTGTGTTCTGGATAGATATTGGCGCAAAAATGCAAAATTTGTTGGAGCTAAAGCTAATTTATTATGAAAAATAGGTGGGGCATCAAACTGAAACATTTTATGGTGGCCTTTCCATAGTAATTCCACTGGAACATAGCTAACGTGAATAGGTTCAGTTTTAGTAGTCCATTTTGCGTTTTTCTTGAAAATAGACACATGTTGATGAGCACAATCAACAGTTGGGCTAAATTCCGCTAGGTCTATTCCACCCGGGGTCACAAACATAGTATAGTTGTCAACAAGAACGGGTAGATATTTATAACACATGGAATCGATTTTATGGTCATCATAAATTTTTCAAACTTCCACATTCTTGCAAGAACATACTGTTAAAATTTCCCGGAAGAGTCAGCTGTTATGTCTTGTCTTTGCAGCAAAACACGGATTCCAAGGGTAGGGTCAAACAAGAGCATTTGCCAAATTAAATCCAAATATTTTTGAGCATAACACATTTCTAGCAAGACGTATCGGAAATTTTGTTTTTCATTTTCAATAATTTTATGCTCAAGATAATTAAGCTTTGCATTGATTGTATCCGGAGAGAAATTTTGTATTTTTTCGTCATGTTCATTCATGTTATAACCTTTTTTAATCATGATAACAAATCCTTGATAAGTATATAAGGCATTAGCTAGTTCCTGACAATTTTTGTAAGCTGATTTGAGCTTAAAAGCTCCTTGAAGTTGGTCAATAATGATATACTTGCCACTGATTTTAGCCATGTAGGTATTTTTTGGAACTACTGGACAAATGTGTGTAAAGGTTGTTTGGTTCCAGATGATTGCACTTTTCTGATTGATACATTGTCCTGCATTAGGTACACAACCACCAAAATCACCAAGATCACTGCATAGGAGCTTACCATTCCAGGTGGCTATTTGACCTTCCTCTATGAAAAAATTTTCGAAAGTTCTTTTTTTTTACAACACCATGAAAAATTTACAGTTAAAGACTGATTGGTGGACCACAATCCATTATGCATTTTCACAAGCACTTTGTTATGATAGGTCTTACTTTTTACTGCATTCATGCATTGTAGTGGATTGACATGAGTTGTGGACATCTGATCAACATGAATGCCTTTTGATCCAAAGAATCCCATATGTGTGCATATGAGACGATTCAAGATACATTCATATTCGATTTTTTACTGAAGCATTTGAATTTTTTGTGCTGAACCCTGGAAAGTTTCTATTTCTTTGACTGAATTTTCGATACTTTCTGATTTCTACTTAAATTTCTCTCCTTTGCACATCAATCCAATCTCTTGCCTCCTAAAAATATAACTTTGGCATAAACTCTAAATGTTTAGAATCTTCAATCTCAATGAGCCAACTATGGGATCATTGTAAATCTGATCATGGTGATAAATGTCCATTGTAAAACTTGGCACTTACTATCAATGTGGATAAGATCAGCACATGGTTTCTGACTAGGCAATTCCCTAAAGTGATCGCCAGAATCAAACATCAAATCATGGCTCCAAAAGTCAACCATGTGCAGCTGAGATACCAGTAATGATTCACAATTTTGACACAAATGTTTTGAATGATAAGTAAACAAATGTTTTACCTTAAAACGTCCTAACAGTGCCTACAAATGATTCCTCATTATTAAAACTCTGCTTCCAACTGTCCAGTAGCTTGCAGCAAACAGATTTTCAGACTTAATGTCAGACTTGATAATATAACAGAACACTTACCACAACAGATTGTAGGATTACATTTTCTGCCTTCTAAAGCTTGGCACACAATTTCTATACCATGTAAAAATAACTGGCTTGCATAAGGTCAGTGGGGAGGCTGAAGTTAAGGAATTGAATCTTTCAAAAACTTCAACTTTTGATTGAGTCGTAATGGCAGTGCCAATATGCCTCAAATTTAGACAGTTTTATCAGGTTATTATATGAAAAGGTGTTTTTTCCAGTACTTCAGTTGAAAAGAAGGATAAATGAAAAGCACTCCATAATTCTCTAGTCTGGCTGATAACAGAGATGTGGGCAGTCCAATTTTGAGACAATTTGAGATTTTTTGCTTGTTGCATTTTTGCTATTTGTAGTTTTGGTATCTGTCATGATTATCTGGCATCATTTATTTTATCTTGTCATACTCTGACTCTTTTTCTATCTTTTTTTGCATTTAAATGACAAATAAAGAATGCGAATAGTAGCCTCTAGTCAACCATGCACTTGAAAAATGTTTGAGTTAACGTTTTTGACTATTTTTGTTGCTGCTTTCTTGAATTTCTTTTTAAAAAGTCCTGGAAAAAAACCACTGCACTTGAATCACAGCAAAAACCTTAACTCAAAACTTTTTGAGTGTATGGCCAAAACTTGGGCCAAACAGCCAATTTTTTATGGGCTGAGTAACCTTAAAAAATATGACAATTATCTGAATTCTGAGCAGGAACCTGGCTTGGTAGAACTGGTTTGTAAATATTTTGACAGCCCACAAAAAAGGAATCTTTTATATATATATTTTCATTTTTTTTCATTTTTCATTTTATGATGTTCACATTTCAAAAAGTGTGTTCCAACTGATTTCAGGCCCAAACTGCAGCCCACATTCCATTCCAATGAATCTGTTACTGCTTTGCCTTCAAGCAGTTTAAATGATACTTCATTGCCTCTAAGAGGTGAAGATAATACTATGTTGCCTACAATCATCAGAGACAAAGTTTATACTGCTTTGCTTTCAAGCAGTTTTCTTGGTCAAAATGATATCCAATAAATTCTTAACTTATTGTCAAGTATTTGGAAGCCTGAAAAAATTTATAACTTTCTCTGGGTGACTCAAAATGCACATAAATGGAGCTTCCAATATAATAGGCTAGATAAATGTCCATGGCTGGCAACTCTCTGGAGCTTTTTGCATGCTTCAATTAAAAGAAGGACACCAGAAATTGGAAATATTGGTAACAGAGCTTTTTTCAACTATAAAGTAATTTCAGATGAGCTTTTAAATGATTGACAAATTATTCAGAAAGCTGATGAGATGGTAAAACTTCATAAATATCATAAGTTTGACAAACAGCAAACAAAAAGTATTCTTTTTGTCGTATTGGGTCTAGAAGATTTAGCTGTACACATCTGCAAAGTTAATGATGTCAAAAGGAGGAAAAATTGTGATTTGTAAGTAACTGAAAAAAGGAATTTATGACTGACATGTTGTTGCTTTTTGCAAAGCAGAAGATTTCTATTCAAGGACACCATGAAACTGATCCAGATCAAATTCTGGAAATTTTCGAGAATTTTTGGAGTTTTAAGCTGCCAAAAATTATGATTTGAAAATACTACTGGACCATACAAATGTACCACTCTCATCACCAGTAATTCTTAAGATATTTTATCGCTTGCCACAAATCAACTTATTGTACTGTTTTGAATTTTTATTGAATCTCTAACTAGATTACCTTTTGATTTTCCAAAAACAAATTGTGTCAAAGATCAATTAATCGAAATACATTTCCACTTAAGCAGATGAGGTGACTGATAAAGCTAATAAGGCTGTTTTGACCTTATCAGTTTGTTTTTACTATAATGTACTCATAAAATTCATTCTATATTTCCCTTACATGTCCTAAACATTTTCAATTTTTAGTCAACAACAATTGAATAATTTATTGGATTCCTGCAAAAGAAAAAAGCTGATGCAGAAGCAAAATTAGAAGAAATGATTTCTCATTGGACAAATATTGACCTACAATTAAGCTTTATGCATGCACAATACCCTGATTTATTAGTATGATTTGGGAAAATTTGGGACATATTAATTGTGTTTAAACATGAATCTGACAAATTTGTCCTGAAGTATTTTATGTAAAATGCTCTTCACATGCCTTAAATTTGGTGCTCAATTGAGCAGCTGGGTCGACAGTTGTTAATTTCATTGTCCAAAAAGTAGAAAAGACATACTTTTCTTCAGAAAGTACTGAGAAAAGCTCCAATCCATACCATGATTAGTGGATAATTTTTTCCCTGTTTTGCAAGCTGTGCATGAAGCAAAAGAAACATCAATTGGCTAAGAAAATGTTTAATATTTCTACTATTTCTGATTGCACCTTTGAGCAAAGATTAGCACTTATACATAAATTTTAGGCCACTGATTTCTCAAATTTGTTGACTTATGAGTTTATTTTTACATGGCATATGTTGGCCAATTTAAGATCAGAACTAGTCCCAATACCTTGTTATCTACAAAAAGTTGGTACTGCTTTGATTGAGCCTTTGAAGTATACTAATAATTTGAAATTGGATCATCTTACCACAAAAAAAGATCGTTGGTGTAATGATAAAATGTATTATCAGGCATATTTGGGTATATAATTTTGAATTTGAGTAGAGTTAATTATAGTTCTGAAGCTCTAAAACGACACATATCTTACAGTATGAACACATTACATGATGTGTATGTTGGCACTACTTTTTGCCAATACAACACTTTCTTCATAAAGACTAAGCATAATATGTTGTCTATTGTTTATGTGTAGACCTTTGTAAATACTAGAAGCTCTCAGTTTGATTTCCATAATTTCTATAGCACAGACAAATAGATATGAAGAAATAGGGCAACCTTGCCTAAGTACTCTTTTGAGTTGAAATTTCTTTGTTTTTGGGCGATTCACTAGAGCTTTGACTAAAATGTTGTAATCAATATTTAGGAGAGAGATAGGTCTACAATTTTATAAAAATTCTGTGTTTTTGCCTTAATTTTGGAATGAATGCAATAATACTATGCCTTGGAGAAGGTGTCAGTTGTCCAGTTCCAGAGATTATTCCAATGTAGGAATGAGTAGATTTTTGACCCAATCCATGAGCAACTTCGAAAAATTCACTGCTAAATGATCATCACTTGGACTCTCATTAATTTTCATTGTATCTATACTCTTCTTTGTCTTCTGTTAGGTCTTCATCAAGTATCTGTTGCTGTCATTCCAGGATACCTTTTACCATATTTATCAACTGATTATTTGACTTTCATTCCTTCCATTGCAAAGTTTCCTTTCACCTCTCTCATAGCTGGCAATACTGCTTTGACTTTATATTTATTTGCTTGAAGAATATAACTCACATCCATTTGTTCCTCAGTTGCTTGAATACTTTCAAGCAGAGTTTTGCTGAAGACCAAGTAGCATTACACTTTTATGATCACAAGGTAGTATACTGACTTTTTCACACTTGATACATTTGTTGATCAATATTTTAGAAAGAAAAAAATAATCTAATTGGCATTTTACTTTTATTGTGTTTTTTAAACATTGCTGGTTAAGAATTTTGCTCAGTTCCTCAACTATTGTTATGATTTTCATTTTATTACCCATATCTGTTTTACTTATCCACGTTTTTCCTTATTTTACCTGACTATTGATGAAACTAATCTGAAAGGAGGTGTAAGATGGGGAGAAATAGAACGCCTAGAAGTTTATTAACTAATTTGCATAGGAGAGAAAAGGTAACTTTGTTGAATTAGTGCCTGATTTGTTCTGTTCCATGGTGTTGGTAATTTTTTTTCTATTCTGAAAATTGCTAAAATATGGAATATTGTGTTTTTGAATTTTGTGTTATGATGGAATGGGATACAATATGTTCATCGAAATTTGGCAGCTGATCAGGCAATGTGATTACCTTGAGTACCTGCTGATCAACGACAGCATGGTCAACAAAAAAATGATACCACACTGCGCGACAATAGCAGTTTCTGGCACCAATCTTGTGTTGATCAAAAAAATTTTTAACATCGTCCTCAATTTGCTGACAATCAGCATTATTCTACACATTGGCATTAACAACTTGTCAACCTTCAGAGAAACCTACAACGCCAACAGGAAAGACGGCATGGCTGATTGTACAAAGCTCAACATCAATGAGGTATAAATTTAGAAAAATTGCTCAATTTAAAACCTTGTAGCATGTGTATGAGAATTTTTTTCAGTTGGCGAGCAAGCTCATACAATTTGGTCGAGCATGTTAGGGCAACACGAAAAGGGAATCATAATATCAGCAGGGTTGCCGAGGACTGGATTCATTCAATTGGAAGAGTAAAATTTATTTTTATTCACTTCAAGATTGTACTGAACCCTGTCATTTTTTTTATGAAAAACTGTTATTATATCTAGATTTAAACAATGGTGCTTTTTTAACTGGAAAGATAAATGTTGCGATTAATCCATTTGAAATTAAAATATTTTTTCCAGTAAAGTCACAAAAATCGGTGAAGTTATTGTAAGGCGATGAAAGGCGAAAGTGTCATCTATTATTGTATTGGACCAATTGTGAAAACTCAAGGGCAAATCTTATTTTGAAGGCAATGGTTTGCATTCAAGTTGACATGGAAAGCAACAGTTTTAGACTATTTAATGTTGGCATTGAATAGTCTCCCAAGAGGAGAAATGAACAAAAAAGTTTTTTGAAAATGCATTTTCATTTTCAAATAAAAGGTGATCAAATTTGTTTTGAGTTGAAGCTTTTAGAGTCTCATCAAAGAAAACAGATGATGGGATTGTTTGTTTGAGTTTGAGGGTAAAATTTAGTCCCACTGAGGATGATTGGCAAATATGTCCTAAAACTACACCAAGACTCATCAAAATGCAACAACCATTAATAGTGCCATCAAACGCTTGTTCATTACGAAGGATTCATTCAACCTCATTGTCCTCAAGAAAAATTTGCTGGAAATTTAGGGTTTACTCCCACCACATCATTGAACCCTACACCCAAAAGTCAAAATACTACCTCTTCCCCACTAGGAAAAAAAGTAACTTTTTTGGGAAAATTTTCCGTTTTTTTACTTCCTTGGGATTTTTGTGGACCCACAAAGAGACCCCCACCTCTAAGTTTGTGGTTCACCCTCACAACTCAGTTGAACACTATATCCAAATGTTCTACCCCCATTAACTAAAAAAAATTTTGAAAAAAGTAGGTTTTTTGGGAAAATTTTCAGGTTTTTTCACTTTTTTTCAATTGTAAGACTCGTCCCCAAATAATTGGGCATTCCCCTGTAACTATATGGATCTCTTACAGGTATGTCTTATTGTGCATGTTTTATATGCTTATTATAGCCTAAGAGGTCCAACTAGTTGGGGAGGCAAAGGCGTAAACCCAACATTGTAAGGTAATTTTAATTGTCACCAAAAAATTAGGCAATGAAGGAAAAATTCTCGAGAGATCACCAAGTAAGAATTTGGGAAATGAAAATACAACCAGCACAGGTTAGTTTTCTATGGATATATATATATATATATATGTCCCAGGAATACCTGTAATTAGAGGGGGACATTACCACCTTAGTGGAACCCTATGTACCCAAATGTGAGGAACCCCCAACTCTAAAAAATTGGGGAAAAGTGGTTTTTCATGTAAATTTTAACATTTTTTTGGCGCTTTTTGGTACCCCCAAAGTTCTGGGAATTTCTGGACTCCCTAGTTAAAATTTGGGGTTTACCCTCTAACTGGTTATACCTCTTATAGGTATGGTCTCAGACAGTATTACTGCATCTGGTTCACACCCATCCTATAATGTTATACACACTTGAACATAGTGAGTTATTGGGAGGGGAATAACAGGGGAGACTTAAGCTTAGACTCACACTTAGACTTCTGCCCTAAGCATAAGCCAGACTGCCATAGAGGGAGGGGTATGATGGGAGTATTACCCCTATCTGAACCCTCAAAAATTGATTACTAGATGCTTAACTTGGAGAAAAGTTGCCTATTTAGTGGATGCTTAGCTACTCCACCCCACAAAATTTAAAATTTACCCCTACTCGAAAGTCGGACCTTGGGGACCTAGGGCATAAGCCCTGCCCTGCTGATCCTCTTCCAATAACCCACTATGCTCATATGTGTACATTGTTATAAATTGAGTGTAAAAATAGCAACTTCAATTTTCAATCTCAGACAAATTACATTAATTAAAACTAAGGATGGTGTTTTGAAAATTGAATTCAGTTTCTATTAGAATGAAAATGCGGTCTTGCTATTTCAAAACGAGAAGTCAGCAAACGAGCTAATATTTTTAATTTTATTCAAAAATATCCAAATTCACTACAGTCTGTGCGAAAGTAAAAAAGCAAAAACAAAAATGAAATTGCATCACCACATGCTTTTTTTCAATTCAGAAATTTTACAAAATATGTATCCTATGACAGCGAAACATTTTGTTTTACATTTGCCTGAGGGAAAATGGATTTTTGTCAAGCAGTTTATCATGCTGAGCTTGGACAAAGGAAAAGTAAGTTTTTTCTGGAATTGAGATTTTTTATTCCTAAACAATGGATTGATTAAATGTGTAGCATAAAAGTCATGAAAAAATGTTATTTTCAATAGTTTGATCAAAAGTGCAAAGATTTACTACGACAACATCAAATTGTTCAATCATTGAACGTGTGAATGATAATTTCCAGGAAATCTGTAGAAAATAAAAACTGCATAAATATGAAATCAAGATGTGCATTTGTAAATATTTTTTTGGTCCCCATGGGTGTGGCCACAACATGTTGGGAAAGATATGGGAGGCAATACAAAATCAATCATTTCCAGATTACTTTCTAATTGGGGACAGTTTAGTCCACAACATTCAACTGACAATGTCATTGGTATTTGCATTCCAGGGAGTGGTTTCGACATGGTTTTCATAATTGCAGAAATTGTATCCAACATGCCTCAGAAGGGCATAATTTTGCACGTTTGGTCGAAGGACTTAGGGCTCATGGATGGTACTTGTGATGTGCATATATAATTCTAATATGGTAGAAAAATTGCAGAAGATTTGATATAAATTAGATTTTAAAGTTTATATCATGGTTTGGTTAGTGCAAAATCTTGTCCAGTTTTAGAACAAATGTACCTGATTATCAATGCGTGCAAACTGACACTGAAAGTATATATTTATCCCTGTCAGCAACTAGCCTTGTTGAATTGGTAAAACCAGAGCTAAGGGATTAATTTGAGAAAATTCGTCCAAACTGGTTTGTAATGTCAAAAGAGACCAAAAGAACACAAAATATATTGAAAGTAGAATATACAGGAACAGCTATATGCTGTTTGACAGCCAAAACATACCTGGCTGTTGACAAGGTTACTGGCCAGCAAAAAGTCACTAGGAAAGGTTTAATGAAAAAATTGAATGTTCAGCTTTGATTTTTATAGAATTGAAAGCAGCCATGCACGCCAAGAATTTTCCAGGTGGGAGGATCCCTTGACCTTTTTTCCAGGGGATAGGAGGGGTGGGTGAGCAAAAAACCAAAGAAAAAGTCCTGCAAACCTGTTTCTCATACAAAATATGCACAAAAATCATCAAAAAGCTGTCTTGAAAAAAGTTCAAGGGGGGTGTTAGACAATTTTGGCCAGGGTGTCTGGTATGGGGGTTTACCCCCCCCCCCTTACCCCTTATGTGCATGTATGATTGAAAGTTCATATTACCCTGAAGGACCCAATTCACTAAATAATGAATGAGTTTTTACATTTTTCAGAAATATGGCATCAATCCAGTTATTCCATAGTTCAAAGTACCCATAAACCCAAAATTCTGTGATTTTGTTGTCTGATACTTATGGCTCCAAAAAAGTAATTTTTTGTAAGTTTAAAATGTTTACCCTCAGCGTAACTCTTATTTGAACTCTCCTTTTTAGACCCTCCCATCTGCAAAACTTTCCCTATTCATCTCTGAATTAGACCTTTAGGATATGGTGCTCGATTGGATATTTGACTGCCATATTGCTGCAATTTTTTAGCTTTACCCACCTGGGAATCTCATCATGGAGACTTCTGTTTCTGTATGATTTCTACATATTGTTCTATTGTGAAAGTTTTATTCTTCCAAGTACGTCTTCCATTTGAATGCAGCATTCAAATGTAATTTTTTGCATCAAGATTGGATCAGCAGATGAAATTCAATGAAAAAACAGCCTTGACAACAGCTTTCAGGCCGCAAGATTAGCGAGTGAGCACAGGATATGATTTGTTATACAGCACTCATGACCAAAACAATATTCTTTTAAATTTGGATTGAGGCACTGTTCCTGAGATTTTTGGGGTGCAGAGGTTTCTGATCATGGGGAACTGGATGGACAGGACTCACTTTACACAGGAAAATTATCCTTAGTGTAAACAAATATTTCAAACAAGCATTTCCAAACAGGGGTGATCATGTTGCATGCACATCATCTCATGCTATCACACCTGTATTTGAGGAAGGGCATTAAGGTACCCCACCCCTCAATCTGATTGAATGCATACTCAAATGTTGGTACCCCACCCTCAACATCCAGTTATCCCCCCAATCATCAGCCCAACTTCAAACATTGGTAAAAAAGACCAAAAAGTATCTTTTTTGATCATTTTTTTATATGTTAAAAATTTTTTAGAGAATTTTCAAAAAATTCCATTTTTTCAACTTTTTTACAGTTCTAGATAATAAAACATGAGAAAATTCCAACATGGCCAAGAAAATTTTGACATGTTCCATTACATTGCCAACAAATTTATGCGAAAAATAACACCAGTTTATTGTAAATTAGTTAGAAAATTTCAAATTCGCAACATGTGTAATCAAACATTTTAAAATAGATTGATAATTTGAAAGTTCAATGTTAGCAAATGTGGAACTATGAGTCGATATTTGAGGTTAAATTTTTCACACTTTGCCCCTTAAGCAAATTATTTACAAAAATTTAAATTTACAATGTGTATAATCCAGCATTTTCAAGTACATTTCAATTTGGAAACTTTGATTTCAAGTTCAAAATTTTTAATCAAACTATGACTTTACATTGGACACAAAACCAAATGATTAAACAAACTGAAATAAAAATGAAGCAGACCCCTTGGAGGCGAAATGTATGGCCAAACATGCGGAGCCTGAATGGGGAATCAGAAAAGAAGTGGATAATGTTTAGCCTTGACAAATGTAAGGCTTTTTCTGAATTAAATTAGTTTTTGAGCAATTCAAAATATGAATTTGGGAGTGTAAAAGGTTTTTTAAAATAGCGAATTGCTCGGAAACTGTTGGTTGAAAATGTAGGGCTTGATGATCAATTTTCGACATTTTTCAGCACCATCAACATTGTCCCGTACAAGAATTTTTACACTCATCAGGCAATAAAAATATTTTTAAATTAGTGTCTGATTGTTTTTGGGGTGTTGGTAAATTTTTCTATTCCTAAATTTGCTAAAATATTTTGGAATATTGTTTTTCAAATTTTCTTGGCCACGATGGAATGGGATACAATATGTCCAGCCCAATTTGGTGCCTGATCAGGCAGCACAATTATGCAGAATACCTACTGGTCAGTGACACCATGGTCAACAACATAGCAATACCAAACTGGGCCGCCATAGCACTTTCTGGCGTCGATCTCATGTTGATCGAAAAAATTGTCAATATCATCCTCAATTTGCCGATGATTGGGGTTATTTTACATGACAGCATAAACAATTTGTCAATGCTCAATGGAAAATACAAGCCTGACAGGAAAGACAGCATCACAGATTGTACAAAGCTCAACATGAATGCAGTATAAATATAAAGAAAGTTGCTCAATTTAAAGTCTTGTAGCATGTGTATGAGAAGTATTTTTTTCAGTTGGCAAGCGAGCTTGTATATTTCAGTCGAGCTATGTTACAATAGCATAAAAAGCAAATCATATCAGCAACAGTGCCAAGGACTGGATCCATTCAATTCGAAGAGTAAAACTCATTTTTATTCACTTCAAAATTGTAGTGTACCATCATTTTCTTTTCTGAATAACTACTATTATATCTACATTTAAAAATGATGCATATTTAACTGGAAAGACGAATGTTGTGATTGATCCATTTGAAATTAGAATATTTTTTTCAGTAAGGTCACTAAAATCGGTGAAGCCATTGTACAGCAATGAAATGTGAAAGCGCCGTCAATTGTATTGGACCTGTCATAAAAACTCAAGAGCAAGTTGTATTTTGAAGATGATGGCTTGCATTCAATCAGACATGGAAGGCGTCGCTTTGAGGTGTATTTAACCTCAGCCTTGGATAGTTTCCAAAGAAGAGAAATGAATGAAAATGTATTCTGAAAATGCATTTTCATTTTCGAATAAAAGGTGCTCAAATATGTTTCAAGTTGAGGCTTTCAGATTCTTATCTAAGAAAGGAGAAGATGGGATTGTTCGTTTGAGTATGAGGAAAAAATTCAGTTCAACTGTAAATGATTGTGCTGAGTTAAATTGTATTTTATTCAATCTTTTCCTATGCAATCAAATCAACCTGGAGAAAAGAGGGGGAAATTGTTTCTGGATGAAAGTTGAAAGTGCTCCCCACACCCCCTGCATTCTTTTTTTTAAGATGGGGGGGGGCTTTGCGCCCACACCCTTGCAATATATATTCTTGTCTGTATATAGTCCTGAAAGTGTTCATAAACATCTTTTTTTGAGCTCAAAACAGCACATTTTTACACACTGCAGGATTACTGTAGGTTCTTTTTTTCAGGATCTATGTCCACATTGAAACTCTTTTCTTTTCTACAAAAATATCAATTTTTGCAGAAATAGTAGTAATTCAAATATTTTGAGTTATAACCTGTGCCTATAGTGAAATTCAAAAATATTCACTGCTACAGTATGACAGAAAGTAATCTATACTTTTATGCAATGTTTATATAATATATTTCTTGAAATCATATAGATGTGTTGAATTTTATTGCCCAAAAAATTACTGATATGCAGGAATGCAATGTTGTGAAAACCCAGAAATTTTTAGTTGTACCCTTGAGCACATGAATTTTCGATGGCTCGCAAGTTGGTCAATTTTTATTCAATTTCAAAAATTAAGAATGTTTGCATGTCATGATCATTGGATGCTTCAAATTACTTTGGGCAATGAGTGTAAAGTACATAACACTTTACACTATATAAAAAGTATGCATATCTCAGAGAATATTTATCCAAATTGTTTGTTACATACTCAAGGGGTAAACTGAGTATGTAAATGAACTTCATGCAAAATTTCAAACTTAGCACCAATATTGAATATTTTCATTTTTTGGTTGTTTTTTCTATTTTCCTGGGGATACAGATTTTTCCCCGATAGAAGCTATATACCAAATAGTAGGGCTCAATGAGCTGTATCTTTTAAAGGTATTTTGGATAGGTTTCAACTAGTCCATTGTTTTGCTATACCCCAAAAACGATTTTATAAAAAGACAAAATGGCTATTTTACTCTCACTTTACACTTTTGTGTAAAATGGTTCCTATATTACATCTGATCACTAAAGTTTAGAAATTTTTCATAATTTTTTTTTATTTCAGTGGCTAGGGATACAACCCAATATGTGATAGTTGATGTAGAAATGTATATATTTCATATCTTTCAAATTTTTTTTTAATTTTTATATTTTTTTTCCATGTATTTATATAAAATTGTGTGTATAATATGTAAATATTGATTTTGATGCATTTTAAAATTGCAAGCCGTCTATGATGGTTGTCTTTTATCTAGTTTTTCTGTTTTTTTCGCAGTTTTGCTTTATTTATATGTTTCCAAAATTTTCTCTTTGATCATTTTCTCGATTTTATATGTTCAATTTTTCTATTTGTTATTCTTTTCTTTCTTGTCTTTTTTAATAGGTTTTTGTGTTCTTGACTCATGCTTTCATATTTGTTCATTTTTTGTTGTTTTTTCTGTTTTCTCATTCTGATGTTTTTATATTTATTTTTGTATTTTGGTTTTTTTCTTATTTTTTTATGTTTTTTTCTACTTTTACTTTTATATATATTCTTGTTCTGTTTTTTTCTAATTTTTCGTGATGTTTTTACTGTTTTTTCTGTTTTTTCTTACTTTCTTTCGTATTGCTTCTTTTTTCTGATATTTTTAAAATTTTTCTTTTTTTGTCTTTTTCTCATTTTTTGTTTGTCACAATTTGTTTTCTATGTATGTTCCTATTTTTTTATTTTTCCAATTTTTTTCCTCATTTTTTTATTTTGTTCCCCATTATTTTTTTGTATTTTTGCTAGCTTTCCTAGTTTTTCTGTTTCTTCCATTTTTTCTTTAATTTTTACACTTTATTATTCTTTTCAGTTTTTTTGTCGATTTTTGTTTATTTTCTCATCTTTTGATGATAGTTTTTCATATTTTACTCATTCTTCTACATGCTTTGTTTTTTGTTGTTTTTCTTTTTCTTTTTTCATGGTCTATTTGTTTTCCAAAATTTTATGTATATTTTCTGGTGTTTTGTTTATTCTTCTTTTCATTCCTTTTTCATTATTTATTTGTTCTCTTGTTTCATGTATTTTCTTTTTGCTTCTTTTTTTGTGCTTCTTTTTTTGCTGCCTAATTTTTTTGAGTTCTCCTTTTTTGTTGTTTTTCAATTTCTTTCCTTCTCATTGTTTTTTGTTTTGTTTCTAATCGTTTTTCTTGCATTTATTTTATATATTTTTTTCTAGTTTCTCATGTTTTTCTATTTTTCTTTTTTTTCTTCCTTTTGTCTTTCTATTTTTTCTAGTTTTAGTTTTTCCTTACTTCTTTTATTTACTGGTTTTTCCAATGCCAGGTCTTCACAGTTGTTTATATTTTCCAGGTGTTTTTATTTGTTTTGTTTCCTCACTTTTTTCTGAAGCTTTTTTCTCTTCTCTTGTTTTGCTGTTTTCCTCCTTACCTGTCTTTTTGTCTTTTCAATTTTATGCGTTTCCTTCTTTTTCCTTGTTTTCTATTTCGGATTTCTTTATTTTTCTCCTTTTTCCTTTCAATTTTTTTATATTTTTTCTTTTTTCTTCTCTTAATCTGCTTTTCTTTTTTTCCTAGCATTTTTCTGTTTCTTTTTGTTTGTTTACATTTATGTATATTATGCATTCAATGTATTATTTGAAAAATGTGAACTTCTACACAAATCATAATTCCATGGAAAGTCACAAAAAATAAAGAAAGCAAAAAACGGAAGAAATGACAAGAACTTGGGTGGAATAAACTAAAATAAAAAGAATTTTGATATAGATCGCGTCAAAAGACACAAAAAACACATTAGTGAAAAAATGGAGTAAAAATGACTCAAAAAAACCTAGTAAAAATAGAACCATAAAAGTTTTAAAAACTAACAAAAAATTGAGCAAAAATTCAGAAAAGTATGCAAAAAATAGAAAATAACACGAAGAAAATGAAATTTGCAAAAAAGTGAATAAAATAGACACACAAGAAAAATATAAAAAAACAAAAAGATGAATAAAAGATACACTGGAGAAAGGAAAAATGAGCAGAAAAGACACTAATAAGAAAAAGTGGAGAAAAATGGGTAATCAAAAAGATGACCAAAAAAGTATTACAAAAAACAATTGAGTGAAAAGTCACAAAAAAAGACGAAATAAGTAGAAAACTGGATAAAAACACGAAAAAGAAAAAACAAAAAGGAAAACTCGACCGAAAAAATGAGCAAAAGTTACAAAAAAAGACGAAACAAGTGAAGAACTAAAAGAAGATAAAAACAAATATAAAAAACAAGGAAAAAGAGTAAAGGAGATAAAAAAATCGAATAAGTCAAAAACAGTAAGCAGAACACAAAAATGAAAGACAAAAAAATCAAAAAATTAAGTAAAGGCCCTGTCATACTCCACTATTTGTCATATTCATTCTGGCAGGCGGCGCCGCTTTTTTACTTTTGGATTTTGCTCTTCTCAAAAAATGTGTATTGGTTTAGTTGAAACCTGACGGGGCGCCGCGAATATTACAAAAACCTATTCAAACTTCAAAGGCGGTACCGCGCGGCGCCGCGCGGTGAAGTATGACAGGGCCTTTTGAGTGACAAAAAATATATTTAAGTAAAAATTCGTATAATTCACTTTTTTCTTTTTTTTATCTTTTTTGTACCCGATTATTTCCTTTCTAATCTTTTGTTTTTTGTTTTTTTTATTGCCACTTTATTTTTGGGTATTTTAAATTTTTTGTTTCTTGTGTTTTTTTCTAATTTTTCTATTTTAATCTGTTTCTCTATTGTTTTATTTATTCATTTTTTGTTGTTTTCGTTTTTTACCATTTTCTACTGTTTAGTTGAGTTTCATATATTTTTCGTTCTGTTTTTTTATTTTTCTGTGTTTGTTTTTTTTTGCTTTTCTAGTTTTTTGTGTTCTCATTTTTTCTCCTCCGTTTTTCATTTGTTTTCTGGTTTTTTGCACCTTTTTCTGTGTTTTTTCTGCTTTTTCTCTTTTTATCTGTTCCTGTTTCTTCATTTTTTCAATTTTTTGTTTTTGTCTTTCTTTTTCTTTTTCTTTTTTGTTTCATTGTTCCTTTGATATCTAGTTTCTTATATATTTCTTTTTTATTTTTTAATTTTTTAGTACATGTTTTTTTGCTTCCTTCTTTTTTATGTCTTTTTATGTTTTTATTATTCATTGTATATTCACTTTGAGGTTTACTATTTTTTCCGTATTTCTTTCTCATTGTTTATTTTCTCTTTTTATCTGTATTCCTTTTGTATCTGTTTATCTTTTTTCATATTTGTTTCTTCTTTTCACTTTTATTGTTCATTTGTTGCCAAGTAACCTATATTTTCTTTTTTCCCTGTTTTTTTTTATCTCTATGTTTTATCTTTTTCTTTAATTTTTATGGTTTTTTAATTTTTATGGTTTTCTATGTTTTATCTTTTTCTTTAATTTTTATGGTTTTTCTGTTTTTTAGAAAATAAGACAAAAAAGGTGAAAAAAAGAAAAACGAAAATGATAACAAAAAACTGAGTAAAATATACACTAATTGTTACTATTTTGTTTTTGTCTTTTCCAACAATTACATTTACTCGATTTTTTCTGCTTTTGGTTTTATGACTTTTTTCACTTTTTTCCGGGTCTCTTGCACTAAGTTATTCTGTTATTTTTTGTTTTTTTTCCGTTAACTCAATTTCTTGTTTTTCTCTTTTTCGTTTCTCTTTTACTTTTTTGTGTCTTTTCTACCCTTTCTTATGTTTGTTTTTATTTATTATTTAATATTTTTTGCTTTTTTTACTTTCTAAATGTTTTTTACTGAATTTTTCTCCATTTTGTTTTTCCGTCTTTTTTACTTATCTTCACTTTGTATTTTTTTGGCTTTTTAATTCGATTTTTTTGTTTCGTTTTCGCATAGTTTTGGGTTAAGTTTCTGTTTTTTGCCACTGATTTTCTCTTTTTCTGTTATTTTTTTCATTCTTTTCGTCTTTCACTGTTCATTTGTTCTCTAGTTTCTCATAATTTTTAGATTTTTCTGTACTTGTTTTATTGGTGTTTCGTTTTCTAGTTTTTCTTTTTTTTTCTATTGCTTATGTGTTTTCTGTTTTTTTAGATTTTTTTTTCCTTGTTATTTAGTATTTGTATCTGTTTTTTCTTTTTTCCCCGAGCTTTTTTTGCTCCTGTTTTTTCCTTCCCGGTTTTTCTGGTAATTTTTCCTATTTCATTGTTTATTAATTTTCTGTCTTTAACATAATCTCTTTTTTATTCAGTTTTCTATTTTTTGCTCGATATTTTTTCTTCATAGTTTTTTCTGTTGTTTTTTCATTCTTTTTGCTTGGATTGCTTTTTTGTTTTCTACTCTTTTATATTTTTGTTTTTTCTAGTTTTTCATGCGTTTTTCCTTCAACTCCCAGCGTGGTTGGTGGGAAGCCGAGTGGCAGTCTACAAAACATATTTTTGGCCACTTTTTTGGCCAGTTTGATTATTTTTTGGTTATTTTGTTTGGTGAGCTTTGAAGTTAAATTGAGTTCCGCTGTTAGTTTTGTTCAGTTTAGTGGTAACTTTTTAGCTTTTCTATTTTGAAATTTTCTTTTGTATTTTTTCAATTATTAAAATTTATATTTTTACTCATTTTTTCTATTGCGAAATTTTTTTTGAATACATTTGTATTTTCGATTTTTTTCGTATTTTTTTCAATTATGAAAAATTGCTTGTTTATACTGGAAATAAATGCTAACAATATTTGACTTTACAGCATTCTACATGCATCTTTCTCACTGTTTTTTGTCCGTTTTTTCAGTTTTTTACTTTTCTTATACTTTGTATTCTCTGCCATTTTGACCGATGTTTATGCTTAGTTTTGATTTTTTTCGTTTTATTTTCGCCTAATTTTAGGTTAACTTTTCATTTTTTCAATCATTTTCCCTTTTTTGTTTCTTTTTTAGTCACTTTTTTGTTTTTTTGTTTTTTAATGCATTACCCATTCATGCTCCACAATTTTCGGCTGCATGAATGCCCATCAATGGAAAAGAATGGAAATTTACACACCATTTTGGTCACTGTGGTGCATTTTTTGGTTATTTAGTCTTGTGAGCTATGCAAAAAACTTGCATGTTTACTGGATGTTTATGTCTGCAAATTTTTAGTCCTGCTTCAGGTCCAAAAATCTGATATTGGAATTTTGTGTTTTTACATTATAATTTTTACATTTTGCTATTTTATGATTTTTCTGTATGTTTTTGTATTTTTTCTATTATCAAAATTTTTTTTTCTAAATATGTTTGTATTTTGATTTTTTTGTATTTTCTCTATTATGATGAATGGATGCGACTTTGATTGCTTCTGCTGAAAATCTACATTGTGGTGCCACAAAATGCCATTGTGAAATGTCGTTTGGCAGGTGACAATCAACGGCATTTCATTGTCACGAACTCAAGAAAGTAGCAAATTTTCATTGAAAATGTCGTCATCATGAGGAATGTTCATAATTATAAAGGCTTTCAAACTAGAAGATGTGTGTCTTCAATCAATTATGTCCTTATTTCCTGAACGTCCCTCTTCTCATAAGGATCGAATTCATGAATAATAAATAAAATCTAGAATTTCAATGTCAAATGATGGTTTTTTTAAATGGTCTAAATCCAATCATACTTACTTACTGGCACAACTGGATGAAAAAATAGACTTTGCAAGAATTTATCATCCATGTTCATTGCAGCATGTGTCGCTTTGATACAAATGATTTGACAATTTTCATGTTTCTAAAGAGGAAAAAAAATCTGTGCCAAAAACACTGCTTAGTTTTGTTTTTCAGATTAATATTCAGAAATTATATTCTGGAGTGTCGATAGCCAACAGATGTCAAAATACCAAATTAAAATGCAACCTCATGACCAGATATCAGTGCAATTTGGTTGTCACCCAGTTTATCTAATGCAAAATTTATGCTGTCAAAAATGAAGAATTAAATTCATTTTATTATGGCTATGTAGCCCTAATAAAAGATTACTAGCCCCTAAGTCAATCAGTGAGCACAGATCATTTTTCTCAAGAGAAAAAGTTCTGTATCAAAAATGCTGCAGTTTTATTCTTCAGATGAATTATTTCTTGATGACCAGAGTCCCCACAGCTGCAAATGCCACATTGAAATGCAATTTGTTTGTTCAGGATTGGATCAAGCTGATCCTCTGCAAGTGTATCATAATGGAAATTTGTCAATTCGATGAGGGCCACCTACATCATCTCAAAGATGTAAAACTCGATCAAAAAACTGTGGCAGCAACAGCCTTTAGGCCACAAGGTGAGCTCTGAATAGTTATGTGTACCTATAGTTCCTTCTATAGCCAGTACTCACCTGGTTAGGTCAAAATGAGCCAACACCTGCGTCAGGGGCCATGGCCTAATTTAAGGTGGCATAACATTTTTATTTTATGTGACACTAGGAGTCCAGAATCAGCAGCTCAATGCACTCCAGACACCAGGAACAATTTTGTTTGATTTGACCCTGATTTCAATCATGGTCAGCCCACTGAAACCATCAAGTCCTGGTTGAATTGGTTTAAGAAAGTCGCACCTGTAGAAAAATTATGACCAGTATTCCTAACCTTGTTGCCAAATGCAACAGAAATCGTTGATAATAATCTTAGTGCCACTATGCAAGTCTCAAAAGTCATTTATGCAAGTGTCGAAAGCAACTTCCAAAAAGATGATAGAAATGCATTTGCTATCCACAGTGTCTGTAGATGAATCAGTGGATAAATCCTGTAGCTATTCAGATATAGAACTTTCCATCATTTCTGATGAAATTCAGAAAAAATTGCATTGATGGACATTTGTTTTTATACATAACATTGACAACAAAATTGATAAATTATAAGAATTGGTCGAAAGCAAAGTGATCTATTAGAGGAACCTAAGAATGTAGTTTTAGTGAGTTTTGAGCTGTAGTTTTAGTGAGTTTTGGGCTGTATTTCTTCCACCTACATATAATAAAGTTAAATTTTGATATTTAAACAAAAAACAATTTAGAATGAGTAGAAGTTGTGTACAAATTATTGGAAGAAAATGATGAAAAGGTATTGTGGAAGACTTAGGTGGTGCTTGTAGACATTCTGTGAGAAGGCTGACTGGTTGGAGTGGGAGTATGTGCGAAATTCATTAAGTGAAAGCAGAGTACCTGTTTATCCAAAAATGTTGGGGTCCGAAAAAAGCCGAAAATTTTTAATTTTTCCCTAAGCAGAGCTATTTTCATTCAACTTCCTTTGATTTAAATGAGAGGATTCCTGTACTTGGGTACCCAGGGTTTCGGATTCTTATAAAAAAGTGTAAGGTATAATATAATGTCAAGTATAAAAATGTATAAGATTGTCCAAGATCTTATGAATATTTGTAATAGACCGTATAAACTACCTTACAGAATTTTGCCATGACCATCCCATACCGTATACTTTATTATAATGATCTTATGCCATGCCTTATAGAATTTTATGACATGATGTTATCCTATACCTTACTCAATTTTACAATATTATTTTCACACTAATAACTAAATTGATAAATTTTATTTCATGCAGGTATAACAACAACACAAATCTATGTAATCAACAATGAATAGACTGATTAGATCATATTGCACGAAATTTTCGCGTAAAGACAAATAGTGAACATCAACAACAAAAAGTAAAGTGTTTAACAATAAAACAGAATCAACAGATTTTACAATGAATAAAATGAGGAATAGATCAAAAATTGCACAACTCACCCGTAAGTACTAAAAATAAATCATTAATAGTGAAAGTAAAGCATTAAGGGTCATTTATACTTGTCTTTTTTGATGGTCCATTAGAAGCTACCCTTGGTCATTTTCTACAAAATCACAGTTATCCTTTCCAATCAAAAGTTGATTTTCAGGCTGTTGGTTATCAATTCCATTGCATTCCATTGAAAAAGACAAGCATAAATAACCCTTTATGATAAAACAAACCATTACTTTAAAAAAGTGGGGATGATTGCATAGAAGTTGACTCTGCTTTTGTAATTGAATGTGACGTCGTTTTTCTTTGTGTCTTTTTTTATCCGAAAGCTGTCCAGCATTGTGCTCAGCTGAAATTTACGAATGTTTCAACTTGTACAACTATTTTGGTAAACAAGAGTATAATTACCTCATCGTATATCTGTTCGGTAAACTTGACACTCAGTTTCATTTGTTTGCAGATGACATGCTTATAAAACAAAGTATTGTCAACGAAAATTTGTCTGAAAAATAGTATGATTATACAGGTTAACTGATGCATGCTTGAAAAAACATTTCCATGAGAATTGTGCAGTGTTCAAATTTGTTACATGGTACATACTTTGGTGTATTGCACAGCATAATGTTTTAAGAAAACACTGACTCCATTAATTTTGAAGATAGGGAGGAAATAACTCAGCTTTGAACTTCCTCATCATTCTGAATCTACCATATTACCCTAAATAAGTGCCCAAGATGCTACTGTTTCGGATTAGCCCTGTGGGAAGAGCAAAAATTTTCAAATCTGTATTCTATGTACATATCAACTCCAGATGTTATTGTGCTTTGCATGCTAATAAATTTTACAATTCAGTTTCATTGTTGTCTTGTTTTCAGATGCATTGCATACCTTTCTCTTCCTTGCTTGAAACAAGTTTTTTTGAAAGATCAAGTGATCCTCAAACGTGCTAAGTCAGAAGACCTTCTAACCTGCTAAACCAGCATATTAAGCAACCTTCTGATTAATTAATGCAGATTTTCAGTAACATGTGTACATTAGAACCACGCATGCGCATGGGGGTATGTACCCCCTTTCAAAGGCTCCCTACCCCCAGCAGAATTTTTTGAAACTTAAAGTTTAGCATCCAGGGCATTAAATTTATGCCAAAAGTGGTAAAAATCGGAAAATTTTCTGGCCCTTCATGCCATACTTATTCCAATATTATTTACTATTTCCTTTCAGACCAAAAATGATGCGTACATAATCACATAAGATCATTTTTCTCAAAATAAAGTATCACTTTTGTTCCAAATTTAAAAAATGTTTTCATACCTGAAAAGTATTGACATCAAAAGATGCAGCACATCAAAAAATGTGGCTTGCAGAACATTTTTTTTTGCTCACCCCCCTCCTCTATCTCCCAGGCAAAAAAGTCCATGGACCCTCCCCCTGGAAAATTCTTGCCATGCATGTCTGTTGTCAACCCATATATATGCTGAAATTTAGATTCATCAACCTCTCTCTCTATTTTTACCATAGAGCAATATAAACATTATTTAATCATAAAACTTGCTTTCATCCTCCATTAGCATTTGCTTGAGCTCTAGAGGTATCAATAACATCTACTGCCACATCCTGAAACATTGAATGACTGATTTGTGCTCCATTTTCAGCATTCCAGATGCATTTTTGGTGCCGCGTGTAAAATGCATCAATCAAATCTAAAAATGCATAAAAGTGAATTTATTAATAAAACATGGATTATAGTGGACCAAAAATGTATTTACACTTGAGAATTTTGATGCCAGTAGAATCTAGATCTTCCGGCAGTTTTCGAGTTTGACGGGTAGAATCCGAATATGTGCATAAAATTCAATACTTGTATTTAGCCAGCAAGTCCCCAAACATTTTGCAAACAATGGTTTTTATGAATTCCGCACCATTATAACCTTTTTCTTTACAAATGTCATTGACAATTGATGACAAATTTACACCCTTGCTGGAAACATTTAACCATTTGAGCTAAATTATGAGATTGTGGGTAGAATATGCTCTTAATTTCTATATCTTCCTTAGGCTTAACTTAAGGTACAGCAGTTTTGCCAGACTTGAATTCACTGAAAAATCAGTTTGCCAGATTTGAATTCACTGAAAAATTGGACATGTTTCATGCAGGGAAAAGATATTTGAAATATTTATTTTCCAATGCTATAGAATATCAGAACCTGAAATTTTCTTCTGGTGCTAAGAGCCAGAAATAATTATCAATATACAAGTCGAAGTAAAATACCTATCGCACATTTTTGAGCTTCAAATCATTTGAAAATTTTTTGAATAATTATGATTGGTACTGCCTGCAGATATATCAGATTGAAAATTAAGGAAAAACGCTTCGTGCTGGGTTTCAATTTATTTATGATTTTTCACATTATTCTAGTGTCAGTTATAAGAGATCATTCTAATTAGTGCTTATACATTCTATCTAATTATCAACATGTTATGGATAAATGTTTGATCCTGTGTTGTTTAATGACAAATTTGATGAGAACTAACATTTTCTCGGTCATTTTGTCAAAATTTTTTTGCATTTCCATAAAAATTTCGACTTTTATGAGATTAAAACATTTTGAGTCTAGAAATTTTTTCCCATTAGAAGATCAAAATTCTTGGTCCCTTGCCTAGTTTTTGAATTTTAATTTGTCCAACTGAAAATTCATTAAATTCACTGAGAAATCAAACCTTCTGTCTGGAAATAAAAAGTAAAAAGATTCATTTTCCAGCGTTCTAGAATATTAAAATCCAGAAAAAATTTTCGGGGCTGAGCGCCAAACTAATTACTCTAGTCCAGTCATAATAATCTTTTCGTTCTGTCTCCAAAACTCAGAAAATTGGGTTTTAAAACGCCTAAAACTGAAGCAGATCGAATGAAATACAAAAAACTAGTTTGCGATAGTTTTTCCCATAAATTCAAGCAAATTTATCGATTTTCGTGAGCAACCAAAAATTTATCTGTGCAATCAAAATTTTTCCTCAAGTTGCACATTGCAACCACGTTTTTTTCTCAAATGGGGTGTTTTGAGGAAAAAGATTCTAAAATGAGAAAAAAAATTTTGGGTATGGTTCTCATTGAGAAAAAATTTTCGAGGAATTCAAAACTCAAAAGATGCATTTGGATGGACTTAAGAGTCAAAATCTTCCGACACCTCGCGCCAGTCATGGGTATAATCTTGACTATTTTATATCAGGCCGGCTTTTAGCATATCTACTTCGACTTACTAATTGATGCTCAACAGCTTCTATCAATCAAGCTAGCTCGTTTCATTTTCTAATTGTTTACAGTCAATTATGTCGCTGAAAGGAGAGATTTTTCATCAATTCTCTCAATTTTTTCTCTCGATGATTGGAATTTTTTAAACGTTTGCAATCTGAACTTTTGCGTTTATTGAAAGCGGAAATTGAAGACATCATTTTAGACTGCGATTTTAGAACTTCTGTTCATGAATATCCATTGAAGAGATTTATTTTCCAGCATTTTAGAATATAAAACCCAAAAATTTTTCTGGCGCTTCGCGCCAGAATGGGGAATCAATTACAGTTCATCAGTTTGATTTTAATTTATTTCTCAACATTGTGAAGGTTCATTTTTCAGCGTTTTAAAAAGTGAAAATCCAAAAAAAATTTTCGGTGCTCTGCGCCAGACCAAGAGCTAAATAAAATTAGATGATTCTAATCGGAATCACCGAAATGTGAATACAGATATATTCCTGAGAACTCTATCATTAACATGCTTCACCTGCTCCAGTAGAACACCAATATGTCCTTCATGAGCTCATTTTTAACTTTTAACTGAAATTTAACTGAAGAAAAAAAGTTTGGGTCCGGTTCTCATGTGGAAAAAATCTTGGAGAAAAAAAAACGGTGATTGAAACCTGGCCTGTGCAAAAAAACTATGCCGATCAGTGTTTTTTTTGTGTGCCAAAACATGGTTTTTGTTTGACCAGCCAAAAAACTTTGTGCCAATTGGCACAAATTTTTTGGCTGGTCAAACATTAAATTTCCTTGATTTTTAGACGTTTTACTGGCTTAAAATGCAGAAAAATTTCAGCGCTTTGCGCTGAATCAATGATTATAATATTTCCTATTTGTATATTTGACCCGAATGCAAACAATCTCTTTTCGAACAGTTTATTAGTATCCTTGCAGCAAACTTTATAGGCTGTCAAGACTGATGAGTGGAAAAAAAATTCTGAATATTCTCTCTTCATTCAGTCAGATTCGGATTTAAAAATGAAATTCTTACTTTTTGTGTTTGATTGATTCAAATAGAAAAATCGATATCGTTGATAATGGTACAATGTTTCGATCGAAAATTAACACTATTTTCGACTTTATTTTCTCTATTCTACACATGGTTGTTAAATATAAATAACATAGATATTCGTTTGTACTTTGAAGTCGGAAACTGAATCAATTCGAACTTCCTGAACCACCGTTTTTTCCTCAAAGATTTTTTCCACATGGGAGGGAACCAGACGGAAAATTTTTTTCCTCATTTTCCAAAAATTTTCCTCATTTTTAAAAACGTTTATAATGTGGCTATGGATGCTTTTTTATGCATTTTATGAGCATACCCAAGCATTTTGTTGTATTTGTAGTCAGAAACCCGCAAAAATGAGGAAAAAATTGAGAAAATTATGGTTATGTTAGTCAAAAAGAGTCCATGAAGAATATATTGGTGTTCTATAGGAGCGGATAAAGCAAGTTAATGATAGAGTTGTCATGAATTTATCTGCTATCAACATTACCGTGATTCTGAGTAGAATCATATAATTTTATTTAGTTCTTGGTCCAGCGCGGAGCGCTGAAAAAATTTTTGGATTTTTACTTTCTAAAACGCTGGAAAATGAACCTTTATAACGTTGGGAAATAAATTTAAATCAGACGGATGAAGTGTAATTTGCTCCCCATTCCGGCGCGAAGCGCCGGAAAAATTTTCGGGTTTTTATATTCTAAAACGCTGAAAAATAAATCTCTCCAACTGATAATTCGTGAACAAAAGTTTAAAATCGCAGTCTAAAATGATGTCTTCAATTTCCGCTTTCAATAAACGCAAAAGTTCAGATTGCAAACGTTTAAAAAATTCCAATCATCGAGAGAAAAAATTGAGAGAATTGATGAAAAATCTCTCCTTTCGGCGACATAATTGACTGTACGATTAGAAAATGAAACGAGCTAGCTTGATTGATAGAAGCTGTGTAGCATTAATTAGTAAGTCGAAGTAGATATGCTAACGGGCGCCCCTGATAGAATATAGCTATCATTACACCCATGACCGGCGCTTCGCGCCGGAAAATTTTGAGATTTCGACCTTTTTAAGTCCACCAGAGCGCATCTTTTCGGTTTAAAGTTCCCTAAAATTTTTTCCACAATTAGAACCATACCCAAAATTTTTTTCCTCATTCCGAAATTTTTTTCCTCAAAAGACGCCATTTGAGGAAAAAAACGGTGTCCTGAACAACTCTAGAGCTATTTAAATTGTCTCAGAATTCCATTTCTTTTTGGGATTTCGTGAACTATTTTTTCGCACAGTTTTTCCTTTTCTCACTGGCATGGTTAGCTGAAAAATAGGTTGGGCAATGGGCACGATTTTTACAAAAAATTAATGCGTTAAATGTTAGCTTTTTATCAAACTTTTGGCCTAAAACTTTTCCGCAGTTTTCAGTATGTCTCTAGTAAAAAAAATTTTTTTGTGCCATTGGCACAAATTTTTTTACCTCTTGTACCAATTGGCACAAATGTCCGTGCACAAAAACGCAGATGCCGATGTATATGCATAAAAAAACAAAAAAAAAAGAATTTTCGAAAGTCGTACTACAGTAAATGCAGTATAACCTCATAATCGCCACTAGAGGAGCGGTATAAACATAGGCATCAGTCATTAGTGCAACTTAAAAAATTCGAATCGTTCTAATTCAGAAAAATGATCATTTTTTTTGTATCTGGAGTAACTTCAAACTTGTTAATGACAAATCAAAACTTTCAATTCGAATCTACTTAAAAATCAGTAATTATTCAACTAATTCAATTATTTTGAGTTACCCCAACACACTTGTCATACTTGAGTGAACCCATGAACTTTTTTACAGTGCATGATACTGTTAATGAAATGTGTAACGTTACTCTTTTGCACAACATTATAGCATTGTAATGTATAACATTACCTGTATAACATCTTATGTTATACAGGAAATCATAAGATCTACATATTGACCTTATGATGACGTACGAGGATCCTATGCTATACAGGTAATCATAAGATCTATGTTGATCTTATGACCATCTTATCATATACCGTGTACCGTTTTATGTCTTACCACAAAAAATATCCTGAAATTTACTGATAGCAAGCAGAGAATTAAAAGATGTGCTACAGCCCTTTCCATAATGACGTCTTCCATTAATTAGATACTTGTTTTTTGTGTGTAAAAAACTACCTGAAGCGGTAGCGCATAAGATCTATATAGACCTCACTTTTTCATACAATAATTTTTTCTATCATTAACAGTTTTTAACTGTATTTATCAACCTTTACAAAGCCCATCCTATAAAATAATGCACACAAAATTTTTATAAAAAAAAAATTATTGGTCTATATAAACCATATGTGCTACCATCGTCCACATAAGATCGGCGTATCCTTATATAAGCTTATATAAGCTTACGCTATAACCTAATGCACTACGAGGGACCTTATACCACTACCCTATACTTGCTTATAAGTACTCGAAATCCTGGGTACTAAGTTTTTTAGGGGGTGCTCAATAATTATAGCTGAGCTAGGCCTCATAAGACAATTCTATAAGGCATGCCTTCACAATTTTCAAATGACTAGTCTACATTTATCAAAATGATTTTTGAATAGTATCACTAGAAAGCCAACACGATTGTTATGATTTTGTTTACTAAATCATTTGTTACATATTTTGTCTAATGTCCCTTTATGGATCCAGTTTTTGTTCATCAAAATTTGTGGATCAGTCATGTTTTTACAGAATGAGACACCTTCAAATAGTAGTTCAATCTTCAGCTCATTTTTTCCCGACACTTTAAACTGGTTGATAAAGTCAATATTGTGTTCATGTAGAATCGGGTCAAAAGCATTATTGAGTTCATCAAAGAAATGGTCAAAAAAGTATATGACGATTTATTGGCTTGTTTACAACTTCAATGTCCAATGTAATTACGTTGATAGAAATTAAAGAATGTCCTTGAAGCGTTCAGACCCAATAGAAGACAAATTATCACATGTAAGTTATCCAAGCAATATCCTGAAATACTGTTCTTCTAGTGACAAGCCCCATACTACACAAAACTGTAAGGCCTTTGTGCTAATTTTCAGAATCAGTTCATGTTCCCTGACCAGGTGAGATGGAATTTTGACTGTAAGCTGATTAGCTTTGCTGAAAATGTACATTAATGCTGTGACTTTCCTATTAGTAGGGTCATAAGATTGTTTAAAATTTTTAGGGATTGTCATTGGAGGGAGAAAATCTGCAAAAAGCCCTAAAACTGCTCCAAACTATGGTAAATATTCATCAAAAAAAAACCAAAAAAAATATGTATATTCCATGGCACTTGGTGTTTGAAAAATAACATTTTTGATCATTTTTCACTCAAAAGAATTTAATTTCTACCTGTAAATTGAACATTTTTTTAATTTTTCGACAAAAAGAATCGAATCCCTATGGTTAGCTTATTTTTAGGGCAGTAGTTAAGGGCCTGAGATTGGACCCACTTTCTAAAAAATGATTTTGGATTCAAGTTTTCAAAAATTTACAGCAGTGGGATTTGAACCCGGGCCAGTTGGTTTAGCTGAGGAGATCCTGCCACTAGACCAAAGCCCAGGGGCGTAGCCAGGGGGGGGTCCAGGGGTCAATGGACCCCATCAAAATTGAACATGAAGTTGTGTGCAAGGTTCGCACTTCATAAAAATACTTCTGGCCAGGCACCTTTTTTACTGTAGGATATAATTCATCTTCGATCGATAATGGTTTTTCAGCAGTTTTTTTTTGCATGAACATTTGTGCCCATTGCCTCAAGATACCAAAAAAAATTTGTGTCAGTGGCACAAAAAAATTTTTTTCTACTAGAAACATACTGGAAACTGTGGAAAAGTTTTAGGTCAAAAGTTTGACAAAAAGTGACGTTTAACGCATAAATTTTTTTGGAGAAATCCTGCTCTACCCTATTTCTAAGGCTAACCATGTCGGTGAGATGAGGAAAAAACTGTGTAAGAAAACAAGAAGAAAGGGAATGCTGAGAAAATTTAAATAACTCTAGAATTGTTCAGAAAAATTCATATTGATTCAATTTTCCAATACCAATATCTACCACAATGTAATGTTAAAGGCTAGAGGAAAATAATGTCGAAAATTGTGTGTATTTTCGGTCTAAAACATTGTACTATTACCAATGATATCGATTTTTCTATCTGAATCAATCAAACACAAAAAAGTAAGAATTTCAGTTTTAAATCCGAATCTGACCTGAATGAACTGAGAATATTCAGAATTTTCTTTTCATTTCATCAGTCATTGACAGCCTATAAAGTTTGCTACAAACGATACTAATACACTGTTCGAGGAGAAATCGTTCGTGTTTGGGTCAAGTTATTACGAATAGAAAATACTATATTGGTTGACTCGGCTCGAAGCACCGAAAAAATACTTGCATTTCCAGCCCCTAAAACGTCTAAAAAATCAAGGAAATTTAATGTTTGACCAGTCAAAAAATTTTGTGCCCAATTGGCGCAAAACGCTCAAAATTTTTTTTGTCATTTCAAATTTTTTTTGTGCCAAAAACCATGTTTTGGCACAAAAAAATACTGGTTTTACTTTGTCGAATTCAATGACTGTAAATGGTTTTTCCCACTACATCGATGTTTTTCGAAGAGAAAATTCCGAATGGAAAAGTATTTTGGGCTGTTTTGTTAAATGCCAGAATTATATGTCATCAAAATGTGGTTCCTAATTCTTCATTTTACCTGATAACAGAGACACTGTTGTTTCATCAAAACAGCGTTTTTGGGAAAAATAAATTTGGGATACATTAAAAATTTTGGGCTCTTCCGCCAAATGGCAAAAAAACTTCCCAGAAAATAAATGATTAAGTGATTCATTTTCAGCATTCTGATATCAAAATTTGTGGGAAATTTTTGTGCTTCACCCTCGTTTTTTCTGTTTTGCTTGAATTTATCATGCTCAAGCATCCTTGACTTCCTGCTGATTAAAATTACAAGGTCAAGCTCAAGTCTAAAAAATTAATCCCCAAATCATTTAAGATGTCTTGAAAAGATCCATTTTCGAGCATTTTAGTGCATAAAAATTACAGCATTTTCCCTGTGCTTCATGTTTAAAAGAAGGGCAAAAGAAATGCAGTCAATAATTATTCATTTTGGTGGATCACACGGATCTCAGCAGTGCAATTTTCAGACAACTTGAGATTTTTTGCTTCAATTTATCGTTGCATCTTTGCTACTTAGTTATGGTATATTGTTATCATCATTATCTGACACCATTAACTTGTTCGTATCATACTCTAACTCTTTGCTTTTTGTCCATTCATTGTAAATGACTGACTGATGAAGAATGAGATTTTTTGACTTAGTCAACCATCTACTTGAAAAATGTTTGAGTAATCATGCTTTTGACCATTTTTTAAGCTGCTTTTTTGAATTTCTCTTTGAAAATTTTAGGAAAAATACCTTTGCACTCGGATTACAAAACCCACACTCAAAAAATTTTCGAGTATATGGCCAAAATTGTTGTAAAACAGCCACAGTTTTTTAAAGACCAAGTAACCTCAAAAAACATAAATAATAAATGTGTAAATTTTGAGCAAAAACCTGACTCGGTGAAACTGGTTTAAAAATATTCTGTTATGTTTGACAAAGAGGTGAACTTGTTATATGTATTTTGTTTTTATTGCATCTTTTTCATAGATTATATTCAATTAATATGTCTAAGCATCAGTTAAATATTGTAGATTTGTTTGAAAAGTAAGATTATGCTATGATGTTTGCATTTCAAAACGGCAGCTCAAAATTGATTTCAGGCACAGGGTGCAGGGAAAATTGCATTCTAGCAGATCCGTTGCTTTGCCTTCAAGTAATGAAGATGAAAATGATACTGCTTTGCCTTCAAGCAGTAATAGCAATAATGATTAACTGAACCGAGAATGAACAATATCTACTAATCAATGTAACTTCACTTTCTTGTTTGTAAATTTCTAAAAACTCAGTCTTTTTTGTCTCTAGATGATATTGGCAATTTTGTCAATCAAATTGATATCCAAGAAATTCCAAATTTTTTGTTAAGCATTTGGAAGCCTGAAAAAATGTATAATTTTCTCTGTGTGACTCAAAATGATTGTCAATAGAGGTTCCAATATGATTGGCTGGATAAATTCCCATAGCTCGCATATAGTGAAAAACTTTCTGGAGCTTTTTGCAAGTGGTGGGTCAAAAAAAAAGAAAAAAAGAAGGACACAGCAAGAAGTTGGGAAGATTGGTAACAGTGCCATTTGGCAACTATGAAGTAATTTCAGATGTGTTTTTACTATCATTGCAATCATGATTGAAAAACTTTTCAGAAAGCTAATGAGATTTTGAAACATCATGAAACTTGTGAATATCATAAGTTTAGCAAACAGCAAGCGAAAAGTATTCTTCATGTTGCATCAGGTCAACAAAATGTGGCTGGGCAAATCAACAAAGTAAATGACATCCAAAGAAAGAAAAATCGTGACTTGTAAGTAACCAAAGAACTGAATTTATGGTTTTTATTAGTGTTTGAATTGTAGATTGACAGCAATTATTGATACGTTGCTGATTTTGAGAAAGCAGAATATTTCTACACTGGGACAATGGGAAACTGATCCAGATCAAAATTCTGGAAATTTTTGAGAATTTTCAAAGTTGAATGCTGCTAGACAACTCAAAGAAAAATGCATCATACTTATCACCAGAAATTCAAAACAAAATTTTATCACTTGCAGCGAATCAACTTATTGTACTGTTGTAAAATTTTGTTCAAACTCTAACTAATTGCTTTTTGAATTTCCAGAAACAAATTGTGTCAGAGATATATGAATCAAAATACTTTTCAATTTAGCAGATGGGGCGACTGATCAAGCCAATAAAACTGTTTTAACCTTATCAGTTCGTTGTTACTACAATGTACACATAAAATTCAATTCTATATTTTTTATACATGTGCTAAACATCTTCTTTTTAGTCAAGAGCAATTGAATCATTCATTGGCTTCCTTCAGATGAAAAAAAACTGATGCAGAAACAGTATCAAAAGCTGTTATTGCCTATTTGACAAAAATTGGCCTAAATCTATGCTTTATGCATGCACAGTGCTTTGATGGTGCATTGGTCATGTCTGGTATGCTTTGTACTTAGATAATTGATGATGTAATTATAATTTATAAAAATTTAGGGAATATAAATGGAGTTCAAACACGGATCTGACAATTCTGTCCAAAAGTATTTTATGTGCATTTTCCTTCACATGCCTTTAATTTCGTGCTCAATTCAGCAGCTGGGTCCACAGTTGTTAACTACATTGTCGAAAAAGTTAAAATGATGGTACTTTACTTTAAAAAATCTCCCAAACGAGAAGAAATGTTGCGAAAGCATATTTTAGCTGATGGAAAAACTAATAAATTGGCTACAATTTGCACTACTCGGTAAGGAAACTGTATGAAATTATTAAGTTTAAACTTACAGCATCTTGAGTTTTAGATGGGTAGAAAGGCATGAATCTGTACAAAGATTTGTGGATCACTTTTTTCCTGTTGTGCAAGCTCTGCGTGAATCAAAGAAAACATTGATTGGCCAAGAAAATGTTCATGTATTTCTACTCCTTGTCATTGCACTTTTGAACTCTAATTAATACTTATACATCAATTTTAGGTCACTGACTTCCTAAATTCGCTAACTTATGAGTTTATTTTTACATTGCATATGTTGGCCAATTTAACATCTGAACTGGTTCCGATTTCTTGTGCTCTGCAAAAAATTGGTGCTGATTTGATTGGGGCTTTGAACCATATTAACAATTTGAAATCAGATTTTTTTATTGCAAAAATGATCGTAGGCGTTATAATAAAATTTATGATCAAGCATATTTGGGTATAAAATTTTGTATTCAAGTAGACCTAATTAAAATTACAAAGCTTATGTTACTTTTAAAGCAATGGTCAAATGCGAATTGGGAAAAGAATTTATCCTGTTTGACAAAACCGAATCTGAATCCGCACTTGAGCAATATTGGTCAAATATTTACACAAAGTATACACAAAAACTCTTGGAACAACTGGAAATTCGGTTTAACACATCTACAAGAAATATTTACAAGCTTCAATATTTGATTCTGGCTTTTTTCAGTAAGATCTTACATTTCAAATTTCAGTCATTTGTGACCATTTAATATTTTTTCTGATTCTGATGCAATAACTCAAAGCATCTTCACGTTTATGGGAAATGATCTCGACTGTTCTGCATCATCTTTTTTGGCAGAGTACAATATGTGAAAGGATCAGTTCAAAACAGAGTCGATTGATTTACCTAATAATGCACTGGATGCACTGAATATGAGCAACAGTGAATTTGAAACCAATATAAGCACAGCATTGAAATTAAACAACCATAAGACAACAAAATACAGATAAAATATTTCACATTTTTCAGATTTTGGCAATTATTGGGGTAACAACTTCTTCATCCCAACGATCATTTTCAACACTGAAGCGTCTCAAAACATATCTGCAGTCCACAATGACTGAAGAGAGATGCTCAAATTTAGCACTGTTGAACATTCACTTTAATCGAAAAATAAATGTTGAAAAAATTATTAATGATGATGCAATAAATAGTCGTTGAATTGATTTGTGATGATTAATAGAGTTTTGTGTGCAAATTTAATAGGAAGCATTGAGCTACATGAAATACATCATTTACTACTAATAAGAAAAAAAATTAAAATTTTACTATTGACCCCTTCAAAAAAAAAAATCCTGGCTGCGTGCCTGCAAGACCTCCATGAAATGAATGAATCAAACAACCTATATAAGTAATTTTTTCAGAAAAAAATTGTCAAGAAAAACGCCACTGTCCTGTCCTCGTCATCGGTTTGCCGTCCCGCCGTTGCTGTAGCCACCATTGCTCCATGGTCCTCACGTTGTCCTCCCATTGTCATCGATGCTTCCTCATCCTGTCGTTGTTGTCATCATTTCTATAAATAAATATAATCGTTTGTTTATTGTTGTAAACCGAATAAAAAAGATTGACTTGACTCCACAAAAAGGTCAAAAGGAGAAAGTCTATTAGCGATAGATGTATCATTTTCACATCTTAAAATGCTGTTAAATGACACTCCACAACGTTGAGGAATCAAACTAATAGAGTCTAATTTGTTCCTAATTCTAGGCCAGAGCCCAAAAATTTTTAAATTAAAATGCTGGAAAATAAGTGTTCAATTGTCATTGTCTATAAATGCAAAAGTTTGAAAAATTCCACACCCCAAGAAAAAAATGGGAGAATTTGTGAAAAACCATTAGTTTAGACAAAACACTGACTGTTGACATTTTAAAAATAACTGATAAAAACTGTTGGGGCTTAATTAATAAGTGGGAGGCTAACCGCCATGTCTAATAAAAAACGATTATCATAGGTTAAAAGGAGAAAGTCTATTAGTGATAGATTTATCATTTTCAGTTCTTAAAATGCTGTTAAATGAACCTTCACAATGTTGAGGAGTCAAACTAATAAAATCTAATTTGTTCCTAATTTTAGGCCGATGCTGTTTACATATTTCTCAAGTCCTTGCAGGATTCATGAATTCAATGCATGACATAGTACATTGGTTGATCACTGAGTTGTCAAATGTCCGATTTCATGCATTTTCAGCTTGAGTTTTGTTTTCCAATATCTGCCATTAAAACTTTTGCCTTTTCAACTTCATATTAGTATGTAACGCACATGCTAACGCAGTACTGTAAATATATAGTGTACACTATGTGATATTCATTTATTAAATATTATTTCATTTCTTAATCTATTGTCTCAAGGGTGTCTGGGATACACACCCAAACATTCCTGTAAAATTATGTGAAGTACTTTACTTCAATCCTTCCACACCCCAGTAGCCCCTATTGACTGAATTAAGACCCCCCCCCCCCCCCAATTAATTTGCACATCGGCAGCTGGTCCCCTAGAATCTACACTAAAGTACACATTCCACAGCTACTTTAATTTCTCATAAAAATCGTAAACACATCTGCACACAGTGGAAAGTAAAAGCCCCATCAGACACCAGTCTCAAGTGGAACAGTAGCAATGGTTCCCACAAAACATGTATACGCAGAGGAAATAGATACAGAAGCATGCACAGAAGCACAGAGGTGTGGCTAAGCCCACCATAGGAAGTAAGCATAAGGAAAGCACAAAAAGCATTGGAAGGCGTGACCAAACTAGCAAGACATAGGAAGCAAACAAGACTCCCTGTGAGGCCAAGGAAGTGGCCATAAAGCCATATTTAAAGAGAAGCAAAGCATGATTTTCTCAGATTTTGTGACTCTTCAGTTTTATATGCAAGCATGGCAAGACTTTTAAGCATTGAAGCGATTCGTTTTTATATTTGCAAGCAAGTGTTTTGTTGTTGTATCGATGAGCAGGCAATCGTCCAGCCCCACGAATTGTTGTATCATTTTTCGCCCCTGTTTGTCCACGGTCGCCCTGTTCTTTGGATCAAGTAAAGTATCACTAAGAACTGGTCGTTACATATCGTGGTGATGGTACCATTCGGTTAGCATTGGAACTCCCTACCCCACTCGGTGCATCCTTTATCCCGGCATCCCAAAGCATTAATCCTATACAATAGTAATCTTTTCCTACAGTAAGATAGACACTCATAGAAAGCAAACTGGAAATCCCTCCAATGAAACATTAAGCGATACATTTTTACAAATACAGCATGAAGCAAAAATTGAAGCATTTAAGCAGAAATCCCAGCATAAACCAAGAATGACCCACCAAACTCAAGATCATTTAGGAGAAATTGTCAGAGAACAGATAAACAAATTATTTTCCTAACATTTTCGTACTCTATGCACACAAATGAACCAGAATACAGTAAACCCTACCCTAATTGACAATCTAAGAACATCCAACATTCGTAATAACATGGCAAATAATTTTTACACAAAACCTACAGTATTCACAGGCAGCGTGACCCAACATTTTGGTGAATGAAATAAACGTTTAGAACAACAATTCATGACACTACAAGGCATGAAAGATACAGACGTATTGTTAAAGTTAGCATGCTTAGAAATTCATTCAGGAGGGGCCGCCTTATCAAAATTCAAAAGTCTAGCCAATTCCAAAAACCCTCCCAACACATATGAGCAGTATAAAATCGCATTGCAGGCCTTTTTCCCAAATAACCGAGATAATGAGCTACATCAACAATTTTTGCGAGAGAAAACAAAAATGATGAGAAACAGTCACCGAATTTTTGTTGGACCTAGAACACCTAGCAACCTTCGCCCACCCTGAAAAATGAAGTCAAAAAGTCAATTTGGCAGCATACAAATATAAAAAACTTTGGAATTTGACGATGTACTCTGGATGATGTTTTCTTCTTCCATGATGTTCTGGCTGACTTGTTGCTATAAGCCATTGGAAGCAGAACCTAACTAGCCTCAGTTCAAAAGAGGGGAACAGGTAACTATGGATCCTAACTGAAAATTCTCAAGGGTGTGGTTTTATGGACTTTGATGGCTGATACTAAAATCTCAAACAGACCTCACTTATTTTGAACTAAAAAAAACCAACAAGGATTAGACAGGCAAACAACAGAAAACTAGCATATAGCAAACGGAATTGCCAAAAACCGAATATTTGTTGAACTACAGTAAAACATAGCCGTTTGATTGTCTCTTTTCATATTTTAATGGCGACAACCTCTGCTTTGACTCTCTTGAAAGGTCAACTTTTTCAAACAAAATTTCATCGATATCTGTTGTGACACGATTTTAGAGGATCACAAGATCGAAATTTTACACACAGTTATCCAGAAAATTCTAATGCAAAAACATTATGTTTTCTATCCGATGACGTCAAACACATAAATGGAAATGATGCAAAGAAAGAAACCAAATAACAGAATGAAATGACCCATTAATTCAAATGCTAGTATAAATAAGTAAGGAAAAAATAAGTTACCTCTATTATTCAAAAATCCATGAATCTGTGTGAACTTCATTGGACACATTTCAAATGTGCCATTATGGATCCAGAACTCCCACTAGTGAAGCACAGTTAGATCTAGCTGTGATGCAAAAATTCACACTTGATTTTCCAAATTATCAAATTCATCACAGAGGGAAGCTTCCCTGCCATGAAATGTGAGTTGAAACTCACTGGATGGATTTGCCATGTCATTGATTGGTGTCAATTTTTTCCCTGTGGCTCTAAAATTAAAAAATTTTGCATAACTCCCATTTGTGATACAAAGCTTGAAAAATGTGTGAAAGTGGCAAACTTTTCCTAAAATTTTACTTGGAAATTATCAGACCACTTTTCTCAATAGACCATTATCCCATAACATAAGTAATCAGCATGAATCTAATGACAGTATAAAAAGGGACAGGAACAAAAAGAAAATAAGAAAAAAATGGATGTAGGGGCGTAACAAAGAAAATGAAAGGGAAAATAGAAAGAGGAAGAAAAAAATGGTAACAGATATATTCATCAAATCATATGCTTCCTCAGGCTTCTTGATTTCTTCAGCAGCTTTTCTTATCTCATCAATTAATGAGAAAACTTGGAACCACTGATTTTGATTCAGCAGAAATTCTGTATCATTTTCCATGATATTTTCACTGTTTGTTTCGGCATAAATAAATGTTTTCCATCCAATGTCAAATTTCTTCTCAGGATTCTCAATCAACGCAGCATCAATTTTCTCAAATTTGTTGCATAGGAAGCCAAGCTAACGCATAATCAAAATGAATCTCAAGTAGATGACAATGTCCTATTCCAATTGAAGGGTAGGTGTTGTATGTGAAAATAAGCCCGAAATATTCATCACCAAGATCAAAATGTGTCATGATAGACATATCAACTGGACAGAACTTCAGCAGTAAAAGTGAGAACCCTTGAACTGAACATGCTTTTATGTGGGCTTATAGCACAGCATGGCCAAAGCAAATTGATGAGGTCAAGCAACTTCAACATTATGTTAAAAATATTTTACTGCAAAACGTCTCATAGAAAAACAAACAAAACTTCAAACAGTTGCAAGATTTAAGATTAACTTGGTGATCTATTGCACAAAAACATGTTTTGATCTATCTTTTGAATATATGATTGTACAAAAAACGGTTAGTACAAAAATACTTAGATGTTAACATCATGAACTAGTTAAACCTGAAAAAATCATGAAAGATAGTGGAAATGGCTTAGTGTTCATCTGACAACTAGCTTTCTTGAGACAATTGGCTTGAATATATGACATGGCCTACATGCAGTATTCAGTGTTTGACAATTTGAATTCATACAAACAACAGGCATGTAAAATATAATAGCTTCTTTTCTAATACCAATTTCAGTTAAGAGATCCTCAAGTTTACTTGGAACAGTTAATGCATCACATTTGCTTTCTAATTCTATCATAGGAATGAAATGTTCACTACATTTGGTAAGATCACTTGAGCAAATAATAAAATAAACTAGAAGTAACTTTGAATCATTGAGATTCGTAGATTCAAGAAGTGAGTACAAATTGATGAAGCTTCTTGGAAAAATTTTTATCCCTCTCACTTAATTACATTATTCATGGCTTTGACGATTTTGCACATTGAATATAAAGATTGATACTTTGAGGACAGTTTCATAATATTTTTTGTTGCACCTCCAAAACGAGATAATGAGCAGATTTTTATGATGTTTCTTGCTCATTTTGTGCTTGCTGAATGTGGAATCAATTTTGAGCCACCCCAATCATTCCTGGAATTCAATTTATTTCACATATTGAACATTTTACTTCATTCTCACCAAGTTCAATTAACCAAGGAAACTGTTTACTCCATTCTTTTTGGAAAGTTCGAGTGCTCCCTGGGGTCACCCACATCAGCATCTCTGGAAGAAGCTAATATTGAATTTGAATTATCAGCGTTCTCATCAGCAGTATGTTGCAAATCAGCTTAACTGCCAATATCAATAAAATTATTATTTTGATTGATAGTCGTAGCAGCAGAATCTGAATCTTCCATCTAATAATCTATATTCTCAGATTTAGTTGGTTCCAAATCAATAATTCCAATTTCATGCATGTGATTTGAGGAGGAAGGTGGTTTCTTGAAATAATCAGCAACTTTCATCATATTTATGGTTCTAAAAAATAATAAATAAGGTAAAAACAAAGAGCTAAGAGTTAAAGTAATGCATCTTGAGTTGTGCTAATCAGCTTCTGTCAGGATTACATTAGAAACCAGCTTCAGTCCATCTGGATGACATTTTGGTCTTCCCCAAAACACATGACCAAATGCTTGAATGCTTGGCAGAAATCCTAGGACGTTGGTCTAATGGAGGCATGAAACTTCACCATAATAATCCCAAGTTCTGCCCTACCCAAGTTGAATATCTTGGACATCAAATATCTGAGACAGGAATAGAACCCCGATTGCATGAAACTATCTGCTATCAAGAATCTCCCCATTCTAAAATCACCCAAGTACGTCAAGTCATTCCTTTAACTTAAATTCTACTATCGATGGTTTATCAAAAATTGTGCTCACTCCTCAGGAAAAACCGACCAATCAGATTTAACGTTGTGTTGCCCAGCAGGAAGCCTTCCACACACTGAAGCTTTACCTAATGTCTCCCCCAGTCTTGGCACACCCAAATTTCCAAAAGCCATTCATCCTGGAGCTGTACTCGTACAAATAACCAGGAACACCCAACAGCTTATGCTAGTCATTGCCAAAAACATGCTGAGAAAAATTATCCTATCACAAAACTGGAAACCCTGGCTGTGGTCCAATTTGTCAAACACCTCTGACCATACCTTCACCAGCAAGATGTTCTGGTCTAAACAGACCATACTGCTGTTAAGGCTGTGCTTCAAGAAGCCAAGCCATCCTATTGCATCACTAGATGAGGCTTAGCTTCAGCAGGGATGAAATCTAGATATTGGACCATGAAAGATGTCCAAGAACCAGAATGCTGACAGCTTCTCCAGGCTGCTTGATCCTACAACACAAGCTGGTTTTGACATCGAAACGGATGTGTTCCCTCGACCTGAGGAAAACTATGGATGCTTCACTGTTCCTTTAGTCCCTAAGTCTCCATGGGATAAAGACCTTGAAGCACACCTGACTAATGACCCTGCTTTGAACTCCCTCATACATCATTTTGCTCCCTCATACAGCAACTCTGCATACTCCCATCAGGACACATGGTCCATTCCAAAGGTCAATACCATAGTGTTGGAAAACAGTATACAGAAACCTGTCATGGTCATACCCCCATCATTAAGACAAAGAATAATTAAAGCTCTCCATGATAATGGACCAGCCCCACATTTAGGCTCCAGGAAAACCACACAGATTATATCTGCAAAATACTCTTGGCCCTCACTGGCCAGCGATGTAACATGCTATTGCACAGCTTGCCTGAAGTGTCAAGTCAATAAACCAATCAGGCGAAAAATCTGTGCCAATCTCAAGACCATATCAGTCTCAGGCCCTTTCAAAAAAATGGGAGTGGACTGCTTAAGACCCATGACTATTACTGAGGTAACCAGTTTATTGTGGTCTTCATCAACCACTTCACCAAATATGTTAAGGCCTTTGTCACCCCAACAATACAGCTCCTACCATAGCTAATCTGTTTGTAACATGCATTGTATGTCCATATGGTGCACCCGCTATCCTTCAGTTAGACTGAGGGTCAGACTTTACTGCACGTCTCATGGTGCAGGTAACAGATATCTTTGCAACAAAGAAACTGCACATAACAGCATATCACCCAATGGCCAATGGAGAAGTTGAACGGACCAATAAATATTGGCCACTTGCATACATATGTATGTCAAAGAGATACTTTGGAATTGGGATAACCATCTCCCATATGCTGAGTTCTCAACCAACAATCACACCAATGAGTCCACAGGTTTCGCAGCTTCTGAACTAGTATTTGCCTAGAGGCCTGAACTCCCCATTGACACTGCACTCCATTATAACCCTCCACTCCACTTTATTGACTTGGAGAGCTATTGGCATGAAGTGAAGAGAGATTTCATGCAAGCACTGTACTTGGTGCAATGCAAGATCCAACATGCTCAGGATAAGCATGCAAAAACCTATGAGCACAAAGTGCACAATGTCACCTACAAGGTCAATGACCTTGGATTGAAACAATCCACTGTGGTGAGAAAGAGTCTCAGACTGAAACTCATATCTCTGTGGCTTGGATCTTTTAGAATTATTAGTGTTGAGTACCCTAATATTACTATTATGGACCCACACAACCCTGAAGGCCATGAAGTCGTGCATGTGAATCAAACAAAACTGTTTCATGTGTTGCCGAATGACTCAAACCTAGAGGAAGAAGATTGTGGAGAAGAAACCCATTATTTGCAGAACTTCACCTCAAAATTTAAAATTTAACACCCTCCCCCCTATCTAGTCTGACCTCCTATAGGTTGGTGTGAAGGTTGGTACTCTGGAATTAGTGGTCCAGGACTCCTGCATCAGGATAGGGCCCAATCAAATTCAGTGTAATGTCTTGGCTTGTTGAAGGAAACAACAAGGGTGCTGAATCTGCTCCCTGCAAAGTGTGTCCTCTGCTTCGCTCAGTAGATCAGGAGATATGCTACCATGGATAATCTCTCGAGGTGCTCAAGGTAGACTATCCCTGACTCATTCGGCTTCTGCAGGATATCTTGGATCAGCTGCTGATGCAGATCTGAGTCACTCCCTATTGGGTAGTCTTTCTATAGAAAAGTCATGAACTCTTTGTAGCAAGTAGGTTGCTGAGATCCATTGCTGAAGTCCCACTAGGAGGCAAGAGCAGCACCCATTAGGCAGGATTCCAAAAACGTGATTTTATATGCATGGTCTATTTTGTTTACATCCTAGAGTGTAAAGAAACAGGTCAAATGTGATATAAAATTGGTGATTGACTCACCAGAAGCACCTGAGAAGGCAGGAGGGGCCATGAAGCTGGAGACCAGGATAAAATTAGTTTGTTATTCAGATATTCCATCGCTGAAGACTTTTATCCTTGAGTAGCTCATTAAGTGAATTTGTATTTTTAACATCTATTTGAAAATTATTTAGAACACACACTAGTACAGCATACAGCAAGTGCAGGCTTCATCAAAGCAACTTAAGCTCCAACTGAGCTACAGCTTAACTCTATATGTTATACTCACGCCATTAAGCTGCAGCTCGGCTGTAGCTTAACTCATACACAGAACATGTCAAGAAAGTTAAGCTACAGCTGAGCTGCACCTTCACAGCAATGCTATAACATATAGAGTGAAGCTACAGCTTAAGTTGCAGCTTCATTGTCGCCATATGTTTTGTGTACGAGTTAAGCTGCGAGGAGCACCTTAACTTTTGTGAAGAAAATGTTTCCATGGCACATTGTCCAGGGTCTGTCTGAAAATTTTTTGTTCAATTACCGAGTTTTTCACAGTCATTAGCAGTGATTTATCAGCTAGAAAAAATTTTGCTCGGTTGGAACTTTGCCAGTAGCTTGCATAAGCAGTTTTGGAAGTTTGTTATACTATTATTTATGTTTATGTGTTAAAATGGACCAAAAAATGAATGGAAGTGCCAAAACTTTCATCCCAGGTTGCCAGGCAAAATTTTCTCCAGTTGATGAAAAAATGGATAATTGCTCAGCTCAGCTGCACCCTAACTCCTACACAAAACATATCGAGAAAGTTAAGCTGCAGCTTAAGCTGTAGCTTAACTCTGTATGTTATAGCATTACCATTAAGGTGCAGCTCAGTGGTAGCTTAACTTATTCGACATGTTTCATGTAGGAGCTGCAGCTTAACAACAATGGTATAACATATGAAGTTAAGCTGCACCTCGGCTGGAGCTTAAGTCACTTTGATGAAACTGGCCCTATATGTTTCCCCAAATAAGCTAGACTTTTGTCTACATATAATCTGATTTATCGAGCCAGAGTTTAATTGTTCTTTCTACTCCCCATTGACAATATAATGATGAGCAGTAGCATGTATTTCATGCAGTTTCCAAGATTTGTTCCATGAATTCACAGTTGTGATGTAGTATCATGTGCCACTCTCTTGTGATCTTACACTATACCTTACTCTGACAGTATGATCATTTATTTTCATATGGGTCTGCATTCATTTTCGCATTTGTAGCCGCAAGGAAATAGACTGCAAATGTTTTTACATCTATCTACTTTTCACAGCTGCAAATTTAGTTTAGAAAATTTTCAAAATTTTTTGGAGAAAGCATACAGGCCCAAATTTCTGGAATCGGTATGCGCAACAGATGTATGCATATATAACACACCATGGGGGATGTGGTGTAATGGGGGGATGCTGCATCCTCCGCAAAACAACCATTATTTTTTGGTGGATGGTAAGAAAAACCATTTTATTCATTTTGTAAATAGTTAGGTAGAGTAATGAGCAGTTTCTTTGCTCTTTCTCCGATGAGCTACTAACTGGGACTTGGGAAAAGACACAGAAAATTAGCTAGAAGGGGGTGGCAAAGCCGAACCTAGGTGATCCGAAAAAGACTTTGGTCGAATTAGGTGATCCGATTAGGGGAGCTTTTGTCATTCCAACCCCCTCTGGTTCCCACAAAGTGGTGAGGAAGAGGATTAGCAGAAATCAGCTACAGAAAGCAAAGTTGTGATCAATTGAGCTCATCGAGTAGCAAAGGTGTGTTGGGTTAGAGTGAAAAACACTCAATTTCACATACTTTTTGCTATCAATTTTGGTTTCTATGAAGGGACACCCAATGACCAGAAAGGCTAATTATCAAGTTCCCACTCCAAAAATTTCAAAAGTTTCAAATTCGTATGGTGGTTTTCACAAAAGTGTTAAAGTGCCTGAAAAGTAAACACTAGTAGCAGGTAAAATTACCTAAAGAGTTGAGAAAGGGTTCTGAAAATGCACATAAAAGAGTTATAAAGTGTGTTAGAGAGAAACCTAAACTTCTCCAGGATTTTTAGACTAAAACATCCATCAGGCAATATGGATAGTGAGTTGGAAAGGTGGTTTTTTGCCACTTTTGAGTTCTGGCTAACCAATCCAATCAAGCCAATCATTGTTCCCATGGGAAGTGTGGAAAGGATGGTAAAACATCTCGAATGCAGCACTTTCTGAGGCATCAGAATTGTTGGCTCTGATGTGGAGAAAGTGAACCGAGAAGATGCGAAAAAACTATTTAAGTGGGGGATTGATAAGGAAAAAGGCAACCAGTTTGCTGGATTAGTGACCTTCGAGCACTTAAATGTTAAAATGTTTGCAGTCAATTTAACCTTGCCAAAGGGCAAGAGTGGGAAATTTTGTTGCACTTTTTATGCTCAGCAACATTGTTAGTTGGCTATGCAGTTTAAGAGGACATTGTTCCAATTGTTAATGTCTGAGGATGCAGAAAAAGCAGTGTCAAAGATGGAAATCTGGGAAAATACTATGATCTAAGCATGAGGGCAAAACCGATCATGGGAAGCAAGATTACCAAGTCCAGAAAGGCCGGAATCTTCCCTGAGACATTAAAATTGAAAGGCCTCTTTGCTGAAATGTATTTCGCTGATATCAGTCCTCACCAGACTGATTTTAGTCTTCTATGAAATAGACAAAGTGTGGCCAAGGGAAAAATTCCTCAGGAGATATTGCAGTATGCTGGTATGGATGCATACCTTTCACTGGCAATTTTTATGGGAGCATTTCACTATGGGCATGTGATTGAACTATGTGGGGGAGTTGCTATCTTTCCTCATGATATAGTCGATCCAGCTCAGATTGAACTGCTTTCATATAAACTCTATCAGTTCTACTAATATATAGTTACATATATAAACTACCTATCTTTGTGGGTACACCTGATATTGTGGTTAGGCAGCCGGAGGCAACCTACCACATGATGCGCCAGGAAATGTAGGCAAAATGGGCCATGCAAGTGCAAGAAATAGGGCCTAAATTCCATTGCCACCGGGACATTTGCAACCCAAGGAAGGGGAAAGAGAATTTGCCACGGCCAGGCATCTATCCAGGTGCTTACTGCCAAGGTAAAAAATTAAAGCCCAATTCCTCCAATGAGGCAAGTGACCCTGAGGAAGACCAAATGACTAGGCCTGAACAGCAGTTGTCGGCCAAGGAGTTGTGGCTGGAGTTGGTAGAAGAAATGGCACAAGGAAAGCAGTATCAGGAGCTCACACAGCCATTTGTCTTTGGTTTGGTTCATAGATACTGCAAGAAAAGTTATCAAATTGCCTCAGTATCGTCAAAAGCAAGCACTACTGGATGCCTTAAAAAATCATCTGGTTCATGTGCCAATTGACTTTGATCCTGGAATGGGGTATTTTTATAAAGATCATTGGAAGCCTCAGCTGGCGGAGTATGCTAAAACATTTGAGGAAAAGCGATTTTCAGAACTGCAAGCCGCTTGTACTTTAGTACAGTTGGATTTCCATGTGATCTGGCCTCATAACAGAGTGGAACTGAATTTTGTGATGGCCGAAATGTTCAGTTATAGGTTCATTACATCATTTAGCCCAGAGCTACAGTGCAAAATAGAGGAAATGGCTTGATGGTCAGACAATAGGTCAATCCAATATCTTTTGTATGTGAAAACTTTGCCAAACATAGAGTATGAGGCACCCTGGAAAGGTGCTGGATTATATGTTTGGATGAATCAATTTGGATTCAGTTGAGATGGTGGAAGAATGCGGACATATGTTCTCCGATCGCTGGTAGTCCTGATATGATAACTACAGGCAGTAAGAGCCATAGCTCAAATCCATACTATTAGGTTAGGTTCTATCATATCGAGCTGGCACAGAGAATGCCTTCATTAAGGTATGGGTTGACCTGGCAAACGAAAATCAACAAGGTTGGGGATGTCTATGGTTGTATGGCTGAAAGTAGGGAGTATAATATATCCTTCCCTACAAAGATCTTTGACTATAGACCCTTGGCCTCCAATTTACTGGGAATTCAGCATACTTATAGTTATAGCACTGGTGAAGGTACTATCACCAAACTAGCTGGCAAGATTAGTACCACCAAGACTGATAGTCTGAAAGGTGAAGAAAAACAGAAAGCTGGAGTGAGTGTAGTTGGAATTCCTATACTTTCAGGCCAAGAAGTGCAAACCTGGGAAAGCAAAATTCTCAGTGATGCAGTTAGACTGCCTGCTGAAGATGAATCTCAAGAAGGGAGGCTTGATGAAGATGTGACTCAACTGTCAGAAGAGCAGCAGTAAGAGCAATCAGTTCCTGCAATGGAACTAATGCAAGCTCAAACTGCTCAGATAAAGTCCGAACTCGCAAACCAATGTCAATTTGAAGAGATATTAAGAATGAAGGAAGAGGTGAAGCAAAGGATCCAACTCCAAGGTGAACAAATGGAACCAGAACTCAAGGAAAATATGGTGATAATGAACGTCAAAATCTGTAAGATGGAAGTTGAGTACGGGCTCAGAAAAGAAGAGGATGCAACACCCGTGGTGGAGCAGAAAGTGGTGAAGCCACCATCATCAATGAAGGTGGACAACGATATTGCTACTGATAAACTAGTTATTGATGAAAATGTAGCAGAAAGGCGGGATTCGGACATGATGGATAGTAAGGAGGTAAAAAAACGACCTCAAATTCCAGGATTACCTCCACTACTACCCCTACATCACTAATTACTTCTACCTCCACTGGAATGCCATCAGGGGTTACATCTTTGTTGGCAACTGCAACTATGGATAGTACATCACAGACTATTTAGTCAATTTTCATTTATTCAGTCAAGTTTTAGGTGCAATAGACCTTGCCATGGGGTAACTGATGCTGAAAGGTCAGGCAAACCCAGTAAGGAATAAAAACCAGAAATTGCAGCTAGCCAAGTGCAAGGGGTTGTTCCTGCAAAAATTAAACAGTCAAAGGCCGCTCAGGCAACTGAAATGCTGGAAATGACTGCAGAAAAATTTACAGACAGTCTCTTGGACTTTTGGGATGTCTATCAGCCAAAAACCAGAGAATCTGGACCAATTTCATTTTTGGCAACTGCAGTTGCCAACAACTCAATTTGAGTGGGACAGAGTATTTATCATGGTAAATAATGCCATTTAGGAAATCATTCGGGACTATCAACATCAGTTCAAAATCCAGGGAGAATTTCTCTATGATCCGACCAATTTACTACAGGAACTCTGGGAAAGAGTCATTTATGACTTCGTCTCCAGGTGGTTCCAAGGAGAAAGAGTACCTGTTGTGTTTTCATCCGTAAGGTATCTGGTGTTGATGCTATTCCTCCTGTTGAAATGCGCTCCGCTGTACCCAATACATATTGGCAACATTAATGCCAGGGGGATGGTGGCTGCGAATAACCGACTGTTGAGGGTGTATAACAGCCAGGATACTCCATTGGAATTCAAAACGGCCTTTTGATCTGTGATGCTTAGTAGCAATCACCAGGTTGGAGTGATGGGAGCCAAAAGGAGAGCCAGTTCAGGCTTGCAAAGCTCTGTTGAATTCTTTTTTTTCTTTAAATTTTTGCAGGTACACCTATCGATTTTCCTATAGTCAGAAAGGCAGGCTTTACAGGGCTATACAGTCATACAAGTGCCCACCTTATATGAGAGGCACTTTCTGGGTGATTTTTACCACCTAGAGGAGGCCGCTTTCCGCAGGCTGGTGTCTGCCTGATGAGCAGGACTTGGTTGGCTACCTACCTCATAATGGAATAGGCCCACCTCCACATTTGCAGCACTATCGCCAACATGCTAACTGGGCTGAGTAGACCACAGCAAGCAGCGTTTCAAGCTCACCTACAAAATTTATCTACCCTGAGAGGATGAAAGGCTGTGTCTGCCTGGGCCAGCTACCAGAAATTCAATTTGGGGTTACACTCCAAATCGAACCTGGTTCTTGAGACTAGCAGTCAGAGGCAATAACCACCAGACCAAGATGGCCTGATGGAAAAAATTTGCATGCAGGTTGTTCACTACTTGCAAGAACATCTTCTTTTTTCAGCCCACAGATAACTGTTACTGAAGAAATCCCAAATGCTACTATTTGATGAACCTCCTTGAAGGAGGTCGTTCAACTTTGGAAGGAAGGGAATGTAAGATAGGTGATAACACTTTAGTGTAAACTCATTCTGTACAACATGTATATCAGATTACTGTATATAATTTTATTCATGATGTATTTTCTCAGGAATGTCTAGGTTCCCCCATATTGACACTCTTGTACATTCTTTTGAAGTGTTCTGTTTTTGATGTTCTTGCACCCCAAAAATGGCATTGACCCAATTGGAAATCATTACATAATTAATCCCTACTTCAACCCCCGGCCCCCATAACCAACTAGAGGCACTTGAAACACACTTTTCCCATAGATACAGTATTCACTGGAAATCCGAAAAACACCTGTCCTGCAATAAAATGTAGAAACTCCAACCCAGACACCAGTCTCAAGTAGAACAGTAGCAGCCATTACATTACAGCAGCATATACACAGGTAGTTAGTAAGAAGGAAGCAGGTGGGCATGGCTAAGCCTACAATAAACCCAAAGTCCAGGCAGAGAAGTTAAGCATAAAACAAAAAGGGGTGGTAAAGCATACTATAATCAGAAAGTGTAGAGGTGTGGTTAAGCAAGCATACAGTATATGAAAGTGCCTAAAGCAAAGAGCGGTGATTGGTTGGAAGAAGAATTTAGGAAGTGGACTGAGGGAGTGGTGAAAAGGAAGGGGTATAGAAGAAAAATGCAGTGAAAATATTCAGTTTTATTTTACTCTGGAATTTGCATGTAAAAGCTTGACTCATGTATTATCACCGCTAACTATAAAGAAATCTGTGATGTTATTTTCAATTGAATTGCCGTTTTCATTGTCATAGCTATTTGTCATGTATTATAGCTGCATCCTAAAAAGTGTGCTGCACTTATCGTGAAAGTCCTAAGCCCATCCCTTCGTGCTGAGCTTCTGGACAATGTTCATCAGAGTGAACACTTTTCACTTATCATGGACAAATGTACTGATGTTTACACAGAAAACTTTGGGGATCATGATCCAGTGTTACAGCAAAACAAAGCATCACCTCATCACAACATTTTAAAGTACAAAATACAAATAATGACTTTTGATATGCATCATTATTAGCTTATTCTTAATACCAATTTCACATTTTTCAGTTTGATCTGCTTAACTAGCGGTACTGCAGAAGTCATAAGTGAAGAAATTCTTAAATCACTGGAAATAGACAAATTGAACATAGAAAATTTGGTCGGAATAAGCGTCGACAATGCCAATGTCATGGTAGGATGACACAATTCTGTTTACTCCAAAATAAAGGAAAAATAACCCAAGCTAATACTCATGGGGTTAATATTTTATTTTATTATTTTTCTGCCTTGTTGTTATAGAAATTCACTTACTTTTTATAGGTGTGTGTGTCATTTGTTGGCTTAAGCAGCAAGTAAAGTCATTGAAAAGTTGCGGACTGAATTGGACGCATTGATTAAACAAACTTACTGTTGATTTAGTCATAGTGCTAAGCATCAAGGCACTTATCAACAAGTAAACTTCTAATTTCAAGCTACTTTATATATCTTATGTTTATGTGACTGTTACAGATTTACACGGCTCTCAACAGTGGGGACTTGCCAAAGAAAGTTGTTAGATATGTTCCAACAAGATGTCTGAGTCAATATGAATGTTTATGGCGTATTTTGCAGCAGTGGGATGAATTGAAATAATACTTTTCATCAGTGATTTAATTTTTGTTTGATTAAAGTATCATATTTTGATTTTTGGTATAAAAAATTTATATTAATAGATTTCCAGAGAAAAAAGATCGTTTTCTGTTAAAAATTTGGTCAAGTGGTACAATGAAACAAAAATTAAAGCTTTTCTGATTTTCATCTTGCCAGTGTTAAAATCGATTTGTGGGCTGAACGTTCAGTTTCAATCTACTTCACAGAATCCCCTTTCGTTGATCCAAAACTTGACTACATTGTACCAGTTGTAAGATATAATGAATTATGTTTACTTAATACAATCTGGTGAAGAATTCATGTGCAGATCAGAATGATTTCAGATTTATAAAAAATTATGCAATTAACTCGCTTATCATTTTCAGGTTCATCGAAAAAGTCGTTGTGCTTGGTTGTTTCATTGGAATTTGGACAAAGAATACTGTGGAGTACCCTTTTAACCAATATCTTTGCAGCCCTCAAATGCTGGAACTGAATGACGAATTCAACAAATACATTATAAAAAACAATTTGTGTCGTAAGACAAAGAAGAGACGCTAATCCTGTGCAAAAGTTTTTTAGTCCAGTTGTTCCATCAGCTAGTGATCTGATACTTTGTGATGAGAATATGATAGAGTATCTTCTGCATGTCATTTTTGAAATTTGATCTGAATGACGTATTTTAATATTCAGATTCAAAACTGACTGCCTTCATCAGTTAATTCCTTGAAACATTTATGTTTTTTTGAACTGAGAAAATTGAGTAGCATACCAAAGTAGTAAAAAATGGACTTTTTTATGTGTTACTATATAGTAAATATTTCGTATTTTTAGGTCTCATCAGTTCATCACTCGAATAGCCAAGTAGAATTATTGTTGAGGCGTTTGCCTGTTGATAGTTCTTGCATCTACAATGCCTTGAGTGAATACAACGTTTTGGTCAAACCTGAATGGATGACAGCCTAGGTCAACAATCCGGTTGATTTTTGGACTGAGGTAATACAGGATGATGAGACCAATGGCATGTCCCCTCAGTTCAGCAATATCTCGTCCTTTGCCATGGTAGCTCTCAGCCTACCATTTTCTAACACCAGCGTAGAACGTGCATTTTCATTGTTAAATGTTCTCAAAACGAAATTGCGAAATCGTTTGTTTGTTAAAAGTGTTAGTGCATTGTTAACGGCTCGATTTTTGTTGGCCTGGCGAAACAAAAACTGTTATTCATTCACTGTCAATGAAAAAATGTTGGATTTGTGTACTTCAAAAATTTATGATCATGATGCTGATGCTGAAATACAAATCTGTGATGACAATGATGAAATCAGCAAGACTGAAAATTATATTGCAGAAATTCAGTATTTTAAACTTATTTTTTATATTTTTTATATAAAAAATAAGTTTAAAATTATATTTTTAAACTTATTATTTATATTTTTTATATTTTTTATAGATATTTTAAAAAAAAATAAGTTTAAAATTATATTTTTAAACTTATTATTTATATTTTTTATATTTTTTATAGATATTTTAAACTGTATTCACATTGAACAAATTTTAGAAATACCTGTTGCTTATTTTACATGAAAATATGTTTGAGTAGTTATATAATTTCTGTTTATATGCGTTTTCTGATGAAAAAACCACTTGACAAGTTTTGGCCGTTTTTTTTGGCCTTTTGGCCGGTTTTGGTGGGTTTTTGTGAGGCCTTTGGCCGGTTTTGATTTTTAAATCCCGCAACACTGTTGTTGACTTTTTTACTGCATTGGAATTATGGTAGAATAGACATAGGTAATGATGTGTTCATGGGTGTAGTGGATTGATTGTTGTTGTGGTTAGGGTTCGGATATTGGTTTTGTGTGTTAACTCCTAAAGGGTATTGATATAAACATACACTTTTTTAAATATACATAACCCGGCAGATATTGCATGAAATTCAGTGTCTTCTTTTTATCTGATTCACGCGTCCCTGCACTTTCTGAAACTGTTTAAAAGTCGCTAAAATTACTGCAGAAAAGACCTGAAATTCGCCGTCAAAATTCGAAAAAAATTTTTTTCTGGAGTTGCATTGCGGCCACCCTCCCCAGAAAATGTTGGTACCAAAAGTCGTACCTCACTAAATCAGGTACAGGCTTTCTGAATAAAATAAGGAGAACACACGAATCCTTTGCTTTAAGTAAAAAAAGCCAGTAAAATCACGCAGCTGTGCAGGTGAATATTCGGCAAAATGATCAAACATATTGCATATATTTAGAAACTAGAAACTCTCCTACATCTTTTAGAACGAAGTGCGAATCAATTGAACCAGTTTTTGATGAGAAATATATGAGCGTCGGAAAATTGATGAGTATCAGAAATATAATATCATCAGAAGTAGCAGTTTTAGAAAGTCTTTTTTTTATATTTTTAGGTGTTTCTGAAAAATTTGTGATTTATAATGGATTCATATGATCCAACATCAGTTTTAGATCAGGAAATTGCGTCAGATGAATATTCATCAGCCGAAAGTGAGGCAGAACTCCCGCCTCTTGTAGAATCAGATGATGAAAAATATGAACCTGATTCAGAAAGTAGTTTGGGCGAATTTGGACGAGATGATTTGACACATTTGTTAGCAGAAGGTAAGAAAATAAAGATTTTCAGGTGTTTTGTTGCAGAAAAGACATATCTTATCATTCCTGTAAGATCCGAGCTCGACTGGGGGACGGGAGGGGTTTAAAAAAAGTCGAAAAAAACCAACTTTTCGAAAAATTTTTCGAAATATGAATATGAACGGGATGGTTATAAATGGGAAACAAAGCCTCCCAATTTGCCTAAGCTCAAATTCTATTGTGATTGATTGTCGGACAGCCATGGTTCAGTTACTATGCACAGACAACTTGAAACTGCAGCGTCTTGGAAGATTTTGATTCCAGATAAAATTTTAGATGAATAAGCCAATAATTGAAAAATTCTTGATCATGGTTAGGCAATTTTATGTTTACCCTAGTATATGCAAATTTACAAATAAATCTGGAGCCTCAAAATTAGGAGAAAAATGGAAAGACACAGAAAGAATTGAAATTTATGGTGTAAGTTCTGCAATTTGACCTTTTTCCTATTTTTTTGTGATTTCATTTGTATTCAGTTGATTGAACTTTTATAACTTTGTGGTGTGGAACAGAGACATTATTCTAGGAATTGAGACACTCTTCTCGGCTAAACCTGACATTGGATCTATTTATGCCCCAACTGTATTTTCAAAACATAGATTGAAACAAATTTTATCCACTTTTATGTTCGATGATAAGGAAAATGGTGATCAAGATGATCCATTAGCCCGATTAGAAATGTGAGAAGGAGATCACAGAGTTTGAGATATTTCTCTAATTTGAATATTCCTTCAATTTTTTGGCCCATTTATGGAAAATTGTCGTACCTGTTATGTTCCCTGTTCGTTTATCACAATTGATGAATCCATGGCCTATTTTCGCGGAAATTGCAGATTCTGGATGTATTCACCTTCTAGGGTAAGTTTTTTCTATAATAGTGATTTTTGTTTGTTGATTCTATGCCATTTCTTGCATTTTAGCCATGCAAATATGGCATGAAATTTTGGTGTGCTAATGATTCCAAAGATTTCTTTTTACATAATGCAAAGATTTATGGGGGAAAAGAGAAAGAAGTTGAAACAAATACACCCTATAATGTATGAAAAAACACAATTTCTGGGTTGCTGTGTTTACATTCCACTTTTTTAGACTGTTTTGAACCTGACACAAAATCTGTGACACTGCGCGGGTGCATTTATAATGGATAACTTCTTTACATCTATTGAGTTGGCGAAAAACTGTTATTCGATCGAACTTACATGGTTAGAACAATGAGACCTGCCCAGAGAGACCTTCCACATGACTTTGTTGCACAAAAAATAGAACACAATCAGTATGATTTTATTTTTCATGAACGCTTATCATTGACAAAATTCCAGAGTAAAGTTGACAATGCCATTTATTTATAATCAACAAAGCATCCACATTTATTGGTTGGGGATTTGGGAAAAGGTATGTTTGAGAATTTTATTGCATAACAACAAAAATTTAAATTTCTAAAGTCTAAAAAAAGTATATAAATAATTGAAGTGTTTTATCTACTGCTTGTTTTTTCTAGGAAAGCCTCCAAGTTGTGCTCAATTATAATGCTGCAAAAGGCGGTGTTGACAACTTTGATAAAATGATTGATCATTGTTCAGTGAAGCAAAGGTCAAAACGTTGGCCCATGTGAATATTCTATTGGAGTTTAGATGCAGTTGCATTCAATGCTTTCCGATTATTTACAAACAAAAATCCAAATTTTGCCAAAAAAGAAAATTGTCGTGCGATATTTTTGTCCAAATTAGCTGTCAAATTTATGAAGCCATTACAAGAATGAGGCGCATCATCTTATCATTGGCACAGCATCGAATGTCGAAAATTATTGTTTGCTTCAATGGCAGTAAAAAAATGGGTGATCGTCCGGATCACAAAGATTTCCCAATCCAAGTTCCCATCTGAAGGACAAGGGTAGGATGTGCTGTGTGCCCTGGGGAAAGTGATAGAAAAACAAGCTCTTTTTGTACTAAATGTAAAATTGCTGTTTGCATGGCTCACTCTGCACTGTTTTGCACATCCTGTAAAAAGTAGTTTTTTTAACATAAAAAGGTATGTTTTTCACATAAAATATGTGATTATTTGTGTTTATGCAAATTTTTCAGTAAACTGGTGAGCTTTATCAACTGTTTTTGCATAAGTACAACTTTATTTCCAGCAAGGAAACAGTTCCAGAAAATTTTCATGTGAAAAAATAATCTGGTGTCTAATAGACTCCATGACGTTTTAAGGGTTAAATTGTTCAGTAGTGTCAGCATCTCGAAAATGTCAATGACTATGGGTTTCATTGAAACTGCGAAAAAATTCTGACACTGTAGTGCATCATGCTGCAAAAAAAAATTCTGTAGCCGTGAGTATTATATAACAGAACCAATTTTCCAGTTTCAGAAATTTCGGACCACCATGTAATTGAAAAGGCCATATAAAATAATTAAAAATTGTGTTTGAGATTGCATGCCCAAGATGCTTAGGCTGAAGTGTGGAGCTTGGATTTGGCAAATCAATTGTGGGGCATGATGGGACTGGTGCCTTGAAAGGTGCATTTTTAGGATGTTTTTGGGTCCCACTCAGCACCACTTGCAGATCTGATAACAGGCACTTCATACTTTGGTCCTAAGCCCAAAATAATGAAAAAATGGCAAGGTTTGAGTCCCTGTTACAGTAAGGATGGAAATTTTTTTCTCAAAAAGTGACTTCTAGTCATTTTCTTGAGGTATGACAATTTTTCAATTAATTTTCCTATGACATTAGAAAAATATATTCCAAGGTGATAAAAGGCTTATCCCATGCTCTGGGGCTGGTAAAAGTGTGACTGCACAACCTCTCTACAAAATATTACAACAGTCAATTTTCAACCAAGTTATTTGCTTTAACTTTAAATTACCAACCCTATGGGTTGAGGTTAACCGACAACTGAGTGCCAGACAACTGAGCACCATGACAACTGAGTGGGTTGACAACTGAGCGCCAGACATTTGAGCGCCAACAACTGAGCACCAACAACTGAGCGCCGACTCAAGCCTAAGCATTGTCTTGGCGCTGTTGTCGGCGCTCAGTTGTCGCTGCTCAGTTGTCTTGCACTCAGTTGTCACAGCACTCAGTTGTTTGGTGCTCAGTTGTAGGCGCTCAATTGTGGGCTCTCATTTGTCCGGCGCACAATTGTCGGGTCATGATGGTTTGACATTAAATCAAAATGGAGAATAGTATTTTTTCACAAATGCATGTACTATTGACTCATGTTTGATGTTATTTCATGCCATAAATTGTGAATAACGTGGATTCTGTGAAGCTTTAGAATCTTACTGTAATGCCTATTGTAGTAGCTCCTCCCCTTATGGTAACTTTTTATGCCTTCTCATTTTTGTTTCAATTTTCCCCACCTTTCTACTTTTGATCCTACATCATCACTTTTTATCTACATTCTTTCAAACAATAACTTTCTTGGCGATCAAAACCAGAAATAACCTGAATTAATCTTTCCCTTGAAGAAGCTTTAGGATTCTTAGAATTCATCCCAATTTCGAGAATTGGAGCTTTAGGACCACCCACTTTACCAGAGAAGCATGGCAGCATCACCAATGATTCATCGATTCACATGCCTGCTCAGCTCAGCATAAAAAGCTCAACTCAACATTTAGAAATCAGTTCCATTCGCTCGTCTTCATTTTCATCAGCGCAGTTTGGTTGTCTTTATCAAGCTCCACAAGCCTGTGGGAGCATTGTCGCCTGATTTACATATTAGTACCAAGTTGCATATTTGTTGCCTATGTTATTGTATATTATCATCATTATCATCTCATTTTATTTATTCTCAAATATGGCATATGGTTGAAAGTGACTACTGAGCTACACTACAAACTACTACACTTACTTGCTGATCTTCCATCGACATCAGTGATATTCTTCATTCGAATAAACCATATTGCCCTTGTAACTGTTGTTTCTTTTGTTGTTCCCATTTCATATTTTCCTCTTCTCTTCTTTTTGATGTTCTTCTCCTTGGCCCCAATTTTCTTCCAGCCAGAACTGAAAGAGAATAGGTTGCACAACACATTTGGAGATAATCTGAAACACAGTGCTGATTTGCAAAAGTTATCCTCACATTAAAGAGCCTCAAGTCAAAACTGATAAACAACCCCCTTTATCAACCCTTCACAATTGGTGAGGTATTTAGCAAAAAGAGAACTTCCTGATTGGGATTGTGTTGGAGGGAGATGAGGTATTCAAATTTAATCCCACTCTGAAACCAAGGCATTCCCCAAAGTTTACCTTCCCATGGGCTGAACCATACACAATAGAAAAACTACAGTACTCTAACGCTGTTATCCACCCAACTAGAGACCTAAATGCACCATGAGAAATGGTGCATATGGATTCATTAGACAAGAAACAATAACCAACAGTACTCCCCAAGCATCTAAATTCCAGCCCCATTGATTTTGATCAGGAGAAATATTCCTCACCCTCCTGACTTATGTTTTTTTAACCATTTATTCGGCCTCAGGCCAGTTGGTGATCAGTTATTTTTCATTTTATTTATTATATTCTTTTTGAATTCCTGAGTTCTGTATAAATACTCTGAAAATTTTCTATTTTTCATGATATTAATCTGTATATAAGTTGCATCAGTTTCTTTTAGGTTCAAGTAACCAACTGATAATTCAAGAAAATTTTTATTCTTTGTGATATCAGGCCTTAGTGCCTCTACGCCTTTTTCGCTGAATTTTCATTGCATTGTTTTTAGACTAGCGATGTTTTGTGACATTGCTATGAGATTGTTGTCCCTGTTTTGCCCATGTCAATGACGTTTTTTGGATATATTTCGTGGGTGTTACTGTTTTATTCAGGTTGACTAATGTCCCCGCTTCCCCCTTTTTTTTCTTCGACATGGAAAAGTTGATGCATTTTTTTAAAATATTAATGTTGCCATTGTCAATGTCTACAAGGTCGACATTCGTGGAAATCATTTTATAATCCTCAATTCCAAAAACTTATATTCGAAAGAAAAAAGAAAAAAATGGATCCCAACCCAACAACTGTCCCCTGGCAACCACCCCTCGAATTTACGAAAATTTGGCTTTTTGCTACACCCAAAACTGAAGTACCCCTTTACATTAACAAAAACCTGGGCAGGGCTCCCCTACATGGACAGTATTTCTGAAGTACTGACCTTGGCCTTTGCCCCATAGCCTGTGACTTACTTATGGAGGACACTAGTTGCCCTGGAATTCTTACTCTAGACGCAGAATATATGACAAGCAATAAGCCTTGGGAAACTTGGCCCCCCCAAAATTGTAACCTTTACCCCATCGACTTTTATAGAAAACCTACAGTAAATGGACCCTTTTTGGCTACAATTCAAACAGGAGGTTTAGATGGAACAATAAAAATTGTTGACTTACTTAAAATGCACCAAATCCCTCAATCTCGTATTGATTTATTCATTTTGAAACTGTAAACCCTAACCTGTATGCCCTGGTACAAGAAAATCTGGGCATAGAAATTTCTAAACCATTTAGAGCACATGGTTGGGATTGGGCTCAAACTGATTTACCCAATACTGCATACTTTTCAGCAGCTCTCTATGTCCTAGCAACTATGGACATCTATCCCATTTTGGATCAACATTTTTCAACCTGTTCTAGAAAAAAATCAGCCCTGTCTAAGGAGCAAAAACACCTCAAACCTGCTCTGTTAACAACTTCTCTTGACTGCCTGTTCTCCCTTAAGACAGCAACCAGCATGGCCACTTGTTCGGTGTCAATTTGTTTGATGTGGGCCACACAAATTTCCATACTGCCAGCTCTTTCCCCCACTACACTTGCTGCTGCTGCCCTATTTGTCAAAGACACCCATGGCTAAGGGACCCAAAACAGGGCAGCAACACCATTGCACCACTGTTGCTCTTCGACCTCCCCGTGGCCCCCAAATGTGGAATTTATGTATGTAGGCCTAGGCCAATGCCTGCAGTGACATGCTGTGTCACAAATATAGCATGCTCCCCCCTCCACACTATCGAAATCAATGCTGCTGCTGCCAGCCTTCAACATGGACTGTACAATGACCTAATGACGGCCCTTGAGCAAAGAATCCACCTTAAAACATTTTTTCCATTGAGCTGTGGCCAGAAAAATCAGCGAAGAGAAAAAAATATTTTTTTTATATTTTTTTTGTGTTGTTGCTTAGGCAGCAAAAAGCTGGGAAAAATACAGAAAGCTAAAACTTTCTGCATAAGTAAAATATTTGTCTACCACCCATTGGGATCCCCAGACCCAAAATTTTTAAGCAGGAAAGATTGTGAAGCTTTAGAATCTTACTGTAATGCCTACTGTAGTAGCTTCTCCCCTGTTTTAGAGTAACTTTTCATGCCTTCTCATTTTAGTTCCAATTTTTCCCACCTTTCTACTTTTGTTCCTACCTCATCACTTTGCATCACCAATGATTCACCAGTATAAAAGCACAACTCAATGTGGAGAAATCAGTTCTGTTCACTCGTCTTCATTTTCATGACCTCATCAGCTTGGTTTGATCATCATTGTCAAGCTCCACAAGTGTGTGACAGTATCTTTGCCTAATTTACATATTAGTACCAATTTGCATATTCATCGCCAATGTTATTATATATTATCGTCTTATTTTACTTATTCTCAAATCTAGTATATGTTGGAAAGTGACTACTGAGCTACACTACAAACCACTGTGCTTACTTGCTGATTTTCCATCGATGCGAGCAATATCCATTGTTCGAATAAATCATCGTAACTGTCATTTCCTTCATTGTTCCCATTTTTCTCTTCTCTTCTTTTTGACATCCTTCTCCTTGGCCCCAATTTTCTTCCAGACAGAACTGAAAGAGAATAGGTTGCATAACACGTTTGGAAATAATCTGAAACACAGTGCTGATTTTCCCAAGTTATCCTCACAATCAAAAGCCCTAAATCAAAACCCATAAACAACCCCCATATTAACCCTTTACAATTGTTAAAAAAACTTTTAGCAAACATAAAGATCAGTCAGTAAAATTTATGGTTGAAGTTTTGGCCCTATGCTGTAACAGAGTTTTCCAAAGGCTGAAATTAAATTAGCCCAATATCTGCAACTCCCACTTGTAACAAGTTTATGTGAATTTCTCGACCACATTTTTCATGTATTTGTTGATCATCTTGAAGAAGCTTGTGGAAGTTCTGTGAAAATTTCATGCTCCATGTTTACCTGTGAATATACAATCTTGACTGAAGGCTCTTCTGGAGTCCCATTTGATCTTCTAATTGATAGAAATGTAACTTTTAATCTGCAATCAGTTATGAATTTATGGTGCAGTATGCCACAGATTCCTCATTGATTACTATGTCATCCTGGCTAGAGGGAATATCGAACTGTTACTTGCCATGGGAATGGAACTTTTTTTCATCATTCTCTTGCTAAAATTTCACCTCTTTCTTAATCATACCAGTAGGCGAGTCCTTAGCAATGTCAGATTCTTTTGAACTTTGCAGGATAAACTTTGTTCTCCTCAGATGTGTATCCCATCCACGAAACTATTTTCATTTATGTTCAAAATATCATCAAAAACTGTATCACTTAAATGATTTGTCTGAAAAGCCCAACCTGTATTTGTTGGATGAAAATTTAAGCAAGGTTGTTATACCCGTGATTGGGGGGGGGGGGGGGTTTGGGGGACCCCCCCCCCCAACCAGACTTGAAAAAAAAATTGGGATTTAAATATAATAGTTAGAATGGTCAGCTGAAAAGGTAAGTGAAGAACCATGTTTGTATCAATACAAAACCATAAATCTATGAAAAAAAACTCGAAAATATAAAAAAATTGAATTAAAGAATATATTGCAAAAATAGAAATGTTTAGAGCAATGGAAAATAGTATTCTAATAATTTAGCTCAAACTCACAAATGTCAGTTCACTGAGTTTTATAAGCTTAAATACATTGCCACCTCCAACTTGTTTTAAGTGTATTGATTTGACCCTATTGTCCTTTAAAAGCACCATACATGTACAAATACTCAGCTATCTGGAAAACCTAGGGAGTTTCTCCCATTTAGCTATCCCATAGGAAGTTTCTTAAATTTATTCATTTGATAAACTTTTCCTATCAGCTGTCAAGTTCTGAACAATTCACACTATGTACATGTTTGGTGCATCTCATCCAGAATTTCAGCTTCATTGCATATTGAAGTTAGGGATTTTGTCCCTTTGTTTAGTGCTTGAATAAGGCATCGGTCAGCTTGGCCACCTTGCATGATTTTCTCAGTTTGTTGAATTTTGATCTAGCTACTAACGAGATTCTTATTTGGTTTGCATTAGTTACATTGAGCTTTATGAAGGCCACCTCTGCTATACCCCATAGAAATGAATTTCCAATGTGTTCTAAATTAGTCAATATATTCCTAAAAATGATTTGACTGCTTTCCTTGACACTTTTTTTTGCATAATCATTTTAAGAAAGTAAAAAGTAAGTGATTTTACTGCAATATATGAAATGCAATATTAATTATTAACTATTTTCATTTAGTTTCCACAACATATATTTGGATTCCACAATTTATAAACATTTTTACAGATCCATAATAGCATCACATAGCAAACCTTTGAAATTTTGGGTTCCATGCTCATTAAGATGCAAGCCACCACTGAATAAATGGTTGAAATTGTGCATAAAATGGTCATGCTAATGCACAATGTATATTTTAAGGATCATTTAGAAGCTTGCTACCAAGGTCGGCTATTTTCCTGTAATGAATTCATTTAGGCTTTTGTGCAATGCATCCTGCAACGATTGGAAAATGAAAAAGTAAGTCCTAGGCTTTCCATGAAATCTTATATATCAAGGAATAATATCTCTCAAGACGACAGAAATGAGAAATGTTTCAACAATATTATTTGCCAGATTCATAAAACTGTGAGCAAGCTATTAATTTTCAAATGCAAGTTACTGCATACGTGATCCATTGTTATGAGAATGATCAATAGAGTAACCAGGTGAACCATGTACTTCATTTTATTCTGAAAAAATTGTGAATGGTTCCCTGAAAGTCAACAAGGTTGTGTGTAACAAAATGTAAGATAATTCCTTTTTTGGCAGGACACCAAAAGGTTCAGCCAAAACATGAAGCTTGTTGATTTTTCCTCCTGGCACACATAGTCAAGTTTTGGGACAATACAACTTTTTGCACTATGAAATCACCAAGCAGCACAAAATCCAGATAACTGATCCATTTGTATCAGCTGAGGAATTTGGCCAGACATGTTTTGGCCACAATTTCCAGATTCACTGAAAATAGAATAGATTCAGTGTAATGTTGTGTAAACTGTCTGCCCAAGTCTACTTAATTCTTTCCATTTGATCATATCACCTTTTTCAGACATTTTCATTAAACTACTAGTGTAATTTTAGTTGAGAACTCACTAGTAGAATCAAAAATGTTCGCATGATTTTTCTCGAGTAACATGGATAAGTGTTGCAATGTATCTGAATCACTTTTCTTCAATTTTTTTGTGGATTGTTACTCACTCATACCCTACTGTAAAATAATTGATCAAGATTTTCCATGAAAATTTTTTTTAACACTGGTTGGAATTTAGCTGCTGATATCAGTTTGTGCTGATGAAGTAATCCTAAATAATCCAGTTCCAAATAAAACTCCCTAATGAGATCATGCTATAAACAATATTGGACAATGTGTGATGGTTTCTCCTAAATTCTGACAGAGCAGCAGAATATCATTATCAATTCTGAAGTGAAATCCAACAATTATACAAAAGTTTTTGCTCTTCAACCAGGAAGAATTGCTGCCATTTTGCATCACTGTGTGCAAAGCATTGATTTGTTGGTCTAAGAAAATTTAAGTTCCTGCTGTCCATTGGAAAAGTGTTGATATTTGGAATAATTGCAACTTTTCCACGAAGTGAAAACTGTAGGTCTTTGGCATGGTCATAAAAATGAATGGCTGTAGCTTAGAAATGTTGGGTTTGTAAATGGGTCTTTTTATGGTGGTTTTTGGATAACTGTAGGTTAGGCAACACCGTTAGATGGTGTACTATTTGTTGTATGTGAATTGATGGTGTTTTTGCTTACTGGAAAATGCACAGGCAATGATGAACAACACAAATTGATGAAAAACAATATTAGATGGGTATTGAATAAAGGCCATGCTAAAATATATTGGCTCTATAACAAGCAAAGAAATTCAACTGGTGATCGAAACATGAGCTAAGCAAAAGATCTAAAACAGCATAGAAGAGGATTGGGAAGGTAGGTAAATTTATACAAATTTACTGGGCGAATAAAGCCAAACAATTGAAGCAGAAAAGTCAAATTGAAGAAAATGAAAATGTAAGACTTAAATGCCAAAACCACACAAAACGCGGAGTTTTATACAACCAAAATGACATAAAAAACGTCATGCAAAATAAAAGTTGATGCAAATCTTTGGAATAAAATATAATCTTATGATTTTTTAGGTTCTTCCTGGAGAAAAGGCGAGGGCTTCCAGACATATTTTTCATATTTGTTTATTGTTTTTGATGTTCTAATTAAAGGAAAATTGTACATGCAGATGGCTGCTAGTGAGGATTGAATGGGTAATTATTATACTAATCATGATTTCCGTTGCTAGCACTGAAGATGCTTCCTTACAGAAAATCAACACTTATAGCCCATTCGGTTTTCATTGAAGTAATTATTGTTATAGCTAATGTACATTGCAATAGTTGAACCATGTGAGGTCAAATTTTAGGAAGAAAATCAGTGGTAGACTAGATGGGGGACTACAGGTCTTCCAGGTGGACAGTTATTTCGATATCACATATAGCCTTTATTTTGTCAATGCAGAACATGACATGTGTGTTAATCTGAGACCACTTTTTGTGAATGCATAGCATTCCCAGTTACTCTATCTCAAAGGGGTTATTTGTTTCCAAACTTTCTCTGAAGAATAAGTAATTAAAAATTTGATGAGTCATGATGATATTAACTTATATAGTAAGAGAAGATGAGGAAATTTGATCAAATGATTGTAAATTGAAATGTAATTGGGTCAAATGACTTGGCTAAAGTTGAGTATCATGTCAGCAGCCAGAACACTCCTCATCGAATGAATGGTCAATCCTATGAAGGCAATAGCCCATTACAGTGGATATGAATGAGGGGGCAAAGGCCCAGGAAAACTATAAGAGCAGGGAAATGTATGTCTTGGGGCACCGATGGCCCAGCAAACATTCAGATCTGACTATCTGAATCAAGCAAAATATAAAAAAAATTTGATGAAGACAAAGTGAAGTGCACAAGAATGAGAAAAAACTTTGAGACTGATGGGTCTGATCAAAACAGGATCTTGCATCAGTTTTCAAGACCCACTACACCCACATTTTGTAAATGTAGAGAACGCCCACCATGGTTGGCTCAGACCACTGAGCTGGCTTACTGTAGACTCCTGAATTTCATGTTATTCCTGTGTCGGCCAGAACTGGTAATGAAAACTGCAGTGGTGCTTGGCCCTCTGTCCTTACTAAGTGTTTCTGTGATGTTTGGCCACCTTTTCTGTTGAAGTATGCATAATTACTATGTCACATGCTTTTTTTCAATACCTTCAAAGCCTTTACTTTTGAAAAAAAAACCTTCAAAGCTTTAACTGCAGGATTGAACGGGTTACACTCAGCCTCAGCTGGGTCGGTTGTTAATCTTATGCAACAGTCAGGCATTTGCAGTTGGTATGGCCTGTGTCTAACAACTGCAAGGGTTGACAACCTTCCTGTAAATTTCTTATCTAATTTCTCGCATTTCTTTCTCATCTATGATCTTCTTTAGTGTCCCCGCCAGAATAATTCCTCAGGAACTATGGCACAGCCACTAATTGGGCCTAAAGTGTAAAAGGCCCCTCTGTAATCATTGGTTACGCTCAAACGCCTTTGTTAGCTGGCCTAATAATGTCCGCACTAGAGTCGCCCGTTAATCCTGATTCGGCCTCCGTTGGTTGTCCATATAGCATAATACTGCTAGTCCGCCTAAGCGAAGGTGTTCAAGTCCACCTAAACACATTACAACTGAGTCCACCTTAGCTCCTCACTTTACACTCATTTAATCGAGACAGACTGTACCCCTGATCTCAAGATGCTTTGAGCTCCGCCTCAAATCATAGGAGGAAGCCTGCATATCCTCACCTCCATTAGGCACCGCTAGGCCAAGGACCCCATGCCACCCATATACTGACTGAGTGTGTCAGGATAGCACCTTGGTACCTGGTGCTCCTGCCTCCAACTGGTGACCTAGAGAGCCTCACTTCATCGCAGTGATTGGAATCCCGGCCATCAGCTGTATATAATGCTCCTGGAGAGCTCCCCTCCTGTTCAAAATGCGCATTCCGGTTTTGGGCACAGTCGTAAAATATATGCCAATGTCGTCCCCTTGAGAACCTCCTGTCTAGTCATCACACTTTTCAGAGATCGCAATTGCTCCTAGTGAGTGAGGCCGATTGCATAATAGCGCATCCCCTTTGCATAGTCTGGTGTGTAAACTAGTTTTGTCCCTATCTATTTACACCCACTAAGTTTATTTTAAGTTGTCCCCCTTTACTTATTAATTCTTAAGCTACTCCACGCGCTACTCCTGGTGAGTAGGACTTGGCGGGTTATGAGCTCTCCCAAATCCAAGGTTTTGTAAACTAGCACAACAGACTTAACCTCCAAATAAAATTCCCTTTTGGGTGGGTTTATCCGTACTCACGAGTCCTCCCTCGTCCTTCTTTTCGGTTGGGAAACCACCATTCCATTCAAAGTTTATTCACTTTTGGTTTAAACCACTTGGGTCAAGCCCCATTCTTCTTCACTAAAGTTTCGGAGGTATAATTTCCCTCTCTTTACACATGGGTTACCCCTCTCTAAGTACATAAATAACCAGATAAATTCCCTTCTGAGTCAGCCCATCTCTCTGGCCATTCTGAGAGCTAAAACCTTGTTCTTTTCTATCCCCATCAGTGAGTGGTCGCTAGTTATTGTGAAGAACAAGCATTAAAGCCTCAAAAACCCCATCGCGTAAATGATCTCATAATTTCCGCACCTCTTCGCTGCAAGACCACAAGAGTAACACTTACCTCATTTTCACAAAATAGAGACACCTAAACGTTCCTGCCACCTCAGTTCTAGTTTTAAAAAGACCAGTGAGCCTCACTCTATTTAGTTCAATCGAATAGCTTCACAGACACGATTATCAGTCGTAGCCACCTTACAGGAAGACGACCCCTCAACTATGAAGTCAGAAGTTGATCTACCTTCACAGATTAAAAACAAGGTCCAGGCTGCATTTGAGAATGCTCTTGGACCGCTCAACCAAAAGCTGGAGGCTGTGAATGGCAGAAGGCACCCTCCTGCCTTTTCAGGCACTTTTGGTGAGTCTATAACAGATTTTATATCTCACTTGACCCGTTTCTTTACACTTCAAGGGGTAACAGAAACAGATCATGCATATAAAATTGTGTTTCTGGAGTCTTGCCTAACAGGTCCTGCTCTTGCATCCTACCGGGACTTCAGCAGTGGTACTCCGCAGCCTACCCGCTACAAAGAGTTCATGGCTTTTCTAAGGAAAGACTTTCCAGTAGGGCCTGACTCAGATCTGCATCAGCAGTTGATCCAAGATTGTCTGCAGAAGCAGACTGAGTCTGTGATAGTCTACCTTGAGGACCTTGAGAGACTGGCGTATCCAGATCTCGCGACTGACGTTAGAGATTCGATTATAAAACCTATCTTTCTGTGAGGGTTGAGACCAGTCCTATGAGATAGTATCAAGTTCAGGGAGTTTACAACTCTTGAAGAGACTCTCAAAGCAGCTTGTTACGCAGAATCACAGATTTTTCAGAATGAGATTAGGTATACTGCCCCATCTAATGCTGTTTTCTCTTCAGAAATAAAGACCGCGGACAATGCCAGGTCAATGTCAAATCAAAGGGGCACTGCTCAACATCTGTCGGCAACCCCCTCCGACAAGATTCGACATCTACAATCCGAAATGGCTTGGCTTACAGCTAACGTTGCGCAACTTACGGCTCAGCAAATGGCACCGCCTCTGAGAAATCCGATGCTGTCAACGATGCAGTGGGCGCACATCCAAAACGTTGGTGACTGCCCGTCAGGGGCACATTTACAGATGTGCTCCTACCATGGACGCTGCACCCACAACAACGCTAGTTGCCGGGCCCAACATCCCGACAGCGCCGGCCTTAGCAACACCACCACCACCGGCGCCGGCCGTTGCTATTTTTGACGAACGAGGGCGCACCTGACTGACCGATGCGACAGACCCTGCCCGCATTGCCAAAAGATCCATGTGCACAGGGCTACGGCCTGCCCAAATCAGACCCCGACATTGCCTGGTGAGACTAACTTTCATAGCACTGGTTACTATCCTCTGGCCGCAAGTGGGAATTTTGGGTGATATGCTAATCCACCTCCTCACGGGACAGGGAACCAATATCAGCCATCCCCGCGGCAAAATAATGCCATAGGGGCTACTGATGGTCTTCCTCATCCAGATCTGTTTGATCAGGATGATGAAGTTCTGGCTGAACACCTGGCGGATCATTCACAATTGTGTTATCCTGTCTGTGCAATCAGTATTGGATTTTCAGCTGCTGCAGTGGTTTTGGCACTGACTCCATTGTCGGCCTTGGCGCCACTGCCACCAAAATACGAGATGCCGGTCAACGTACACCCGTCAACAAGGCTGAAAACGACTGGTGACGTCAGCGTGATCCCGTCGTATCGACCAACGGAAGGTACACCGGCGCCTCTGGCCTGTTTTATCGCCTACGGGTCGCTGCCCAGAATTCCTCTGGACTCTGCACTGGAGGTCCTCAGTGAATTGGAATCGATGAACCTGCTTGGTATACTACCTTCTTTTTCTGTCATTTCAAGTCTGAAAATCAGATATCCTTATAAGTCACCAGCTTTGATGATTTCTCATTTACAGATTCCCCATCCATCACTGACACCATGAGAACGGTTTGGTCAACTGATTTGGCCAAAAAGTATCCACACCTCCCATGGGTGCTACGCAACCAGCCGTTTGAGGTTGAGGTGGTTACGGCCACCGATGTGGTGCTCTCCGCGCAAGCAGCACTGCGAATATTGGGGCCCAAAGTTGTTCAACGAGCGCTTGAGTTTATCACCAAGGGAACTATTAGCGCCACCCGCCATGGACAAGATCCTGTTGGATGGTGAACTGTCATCACCGGAAGTGGATGCCGTCCGCTGTGCTGTGGAACAGGCGAGCCCCAACACACAGCCCACAGCAGTTGTTGCCGCACTACCGTTAATGACAACGACAGGAGCCCAAACGCTGGCGGCGATTGTCCAGCAGCAACCAGTGGTGGCCGCGAAACTGCCGCCCAAGGTTGCCAACACCTTTGGAGAGACTTTGCCCACCATCAATGACAATGTCAGCATCATCGAGGCATCACCATTCCCCAGGGCAACCGCCCTGCGGTCCCCGAAGATTGGCGTTCCTCGCGAAGTCCACCCATGTGGGGGCTTGGTCATTGGCTTCCCGGGCGAGGAGCCAATATCCTCGGACGACAATGAAGAAGAATGAACCCCCGCCTGATGGGCCCACACTGTACAGATTGGTGTATATTTACGAGCACCATTTGTAAATAGCTTGTACATAATAAATTGGGCCTTCATGACACTACTGTTCTTAATGATGAGCTCTGCAATACATGCTACTCAGTACCAATTTTGTGGTCTTTCAAGAAGCGGTCATCCACTTGAGCTACCTCAAAAAATTGAATGCAAGCCACCAAAATCATTATGGTGTCCACGGCCCATGAAGGTTACAGTGTATGTTCCTATTTCTGATCCAATAACTACTTTAGCATGGAAGTGCACTTTGCAAAACCATAAGGTGTGCACCAACACTGGTTTTTTCGAATCTAGGGGCATTACTGCAGACGTCATTACCACTCAGCATCTAGCGCCTGCGGCTTGTAAGCCAGCACATCGCACGAAGGTGTTTGGTTTACAAAAGCTTGTGGAAATACACCCTGGCTTTTATTGCACCAACCAAATGCTGGAAGTGATGTACTCATGGTGCTGCAGTGACGTCTGCAAGAGGGTGACTAACCTCTTCATGGAGGAGGGACAGGTGGCTTCCTGGGATGGCAGTACAACTCTAAGTACCTTAGGAGATGTAGGTGGATGCAGTCCCACTGCAGGTCAGTGCACTACTCTGGACGGTTTAATCGTCTGACCTGCAACAAACTTTACAGCACAGTGTCATTATCATCCTCAGGGCAATTACACTGTGTCTGTGTCAGGGAACCATATCATCATCGATGATTTGTAAGTTGCCCTGAATCTCCCGGGAAACTCTTGCGTCTTCCTGTTGTGTCCCGACCTCCAGTTAAACACAGTACGGACGGATCAGGATCTTCTTCTATGCATCCATGGAAGATATAATATGACCCAACGGTTGTTGGGATTGGGAAAGGACTTACGTCCTGACCCCGTCAATGCCAAACTGAACTACCTGGCTCAGCAGATCAAAGAATCAGAAATTAACAATTTTCAGTTCATGCCCCTTGAACTTTGCTCCCATGCTCAAAGCGACCTTGATCTGACTTGGCGGTTGCTTCGCTTTGACCCTACACTAGGAGCCCGGGCATTTCTGCAAGGGAATGACCTGACCGCGGAATTCACGAGTGAAGCACTGACAGTATGGCCATGTCAAAAGGTCAATGCAAGGTATGTCTACCACTCGTACCAGGTGGTATGTCTACCACTCGTACCATTGACCAACACATTTGAAAAGACATCAATATATTGATGGACATATTTTTCGACTTGCTGTAAATCCGAAAATAGTTTCACTAGTCTAGCTTCTGGAAAACGGTTGTGCATTTTGACTGTAAGCAAATTAATAGAGATTTTGAAACAGGAATGCTCATGTAGGCAAAAAAACTAAAAAATGTTTCAGGGAAATGATTTGTCTTGAGGTGCAGGAGTGTGCATGGTGCTATTCATGAGTAGAGACTGGATTTTTACGTAAATTACTTACTTTTTTTGAGATAGAATTCAAACTCAGCATGTTCTAAATCGATGAAAATCGTTGTTCTGAACTTCCCAGGATCATTTTTCCCCCACGTATTTCCACGTATTTTGTTGTTTTTTTACGTATTTTTACTTAAATTCTGTATTTTTACTCATATCCCTTTTTTTAATTTAACTTGTTTTCCTCTTCAAAATGATTTACTATAATTTTATTTACTATTTAGTAATGCAAAAAAACGACTCACTAATTTTTAAAATGGTTAGCACTCCCATTGAAGGATGATTTTATCATTTCTGATGGTTCTATAATTAAATGTGATGTTTGTGATACAACAATAAAAATTCATTACACTCATCGTAAACAAGCCACAGAACAACAGGAAAACATTAAAGCACAGAGAGTTGGCAATAAAGCGTGAATCGAAAGCATCACAGCAAGCCTTTTTAGCTGAAAGCTTCGAAAAGGCAGCAGCCAGTAATTCCAAAACTAAAAAGTTTGAGATGGATTTGACCTGGGCCTTCATTCAGTCGGGCCCACCATTGTTTAAATTGAGCAAGGAACCACTTCGCAAGTTTCTGGTGAAAAATTCCTGATGAAAGTACATTACACAAAAACTACATCAAACCCATTTATGATAAAACTATTGAAAAAATTTGAGCGATAGTTGGTGACAGTCAAGTATGTTTAATTGTTGATGGAACAACGGACGTGCTTCAAAGATTTGTGTTCAACATGCTAGTCTTGCCATTGAATCGAACATGTGTCAAGCCAATGTTGTTAAAGGTCAATTTTTGATTTTAAAACTTTAAATAATATTCAAGGCCATTTTTATTTTTAGATGTATAATTTAGAAAAGACCAACAATTCGACCATTATGCATAGCATAATTGATGCTTCCACTACTTTGTGGCCAGGTGGTATACACTACAACAAACTCCTTCAGGTTGTGAGCGATCGAGCTGGGTATATGGTGCTTGCAATGACTAATTTGAAGGCAATGTTACCGAATTTGCATCAGGTCACATGTTTGGCACATTCTTTGCACTGTGTGTGTGAGTCAATTCGAGATGAGTACAGTCATGCCAACAACTTTATTGGAGCTCTTTGGAAAGTTCTATTTAAAGCACCTGCTCCCGTCCAACTGTACAAAGAAACGACGGGTTAGTCATATTTGCATTATCTGAAAACTTGCGATTTGTTATTGAATCATCTTTTTTATGGCTATAGATGGTCTGGCATTGCCACCTGTTGCCGTAGTTACACGTTGGGGTAGTTGGATCAGCTGTGGAGATTTTTGTGCGAGAACTATGACAAAAGCAAGTGTTTTTTTGATGCACTTGGAGACAACGATGGTAAAGTTTGCCAAATAAGCAAACAAATGGTCAACAATCCAAATGTTAAAGAAGAACTTTTTCAATGTACAGTGTATAAATTTGTGGTGAGTATTGATCAAATCAATCATTTACCAACAGCATGTTAAAATCCTACCCACAATAAATGTTCACACATTTCAGATCCAAGTCATTGTCACATCAAACAAATTGGTAGCCATGTCACATTAAGTAGACCTGGTGATCAGTCACATTGATGGGTAAACATATACCATATTTCATAGAAAATACGGCCATGACACTGTGAGTGACATGCTGTGACCCCATTGGGTGGCTCGGATTGGTATTCATTTTGGGAACCTAACCCAGCTGGTACTGACTACAGGAAAACCTATAGTGTACCTCGGAACTGTCCTCCAGTACTGCTGTAGAATAATAGACAACACCACCAGGTCAGGGGTGGCAATCCTTAGTCCTCATTCACTGAGAATGAGGGACAATGCCATTCATGGAATGGCTTACTGTAGGGGACCCAATTGTAAACCTAAATCCTTTTTTTGGCCATGATCCAAAGGGTTCAAGGACTATTCTCACTGAGGAGATTCTCAAGGGAAAACGGGCTTAAAGAGGATTCCCACAAATATACCCTCAACAATTATAACCCCTGAGAAGACTCACCTAGTCCTCTTCTTAATTACTCGGCGCTGGAAGTGATGGGTTAAAGGGGGGCATTCAGGGATCCTGGGGATGACGGGAGTGGGTATGGCATTCTAATTCGGTTGGGCAGGGAGTATGGACTGATGCAGGTTGATGAGTGATGCAAAAACGTTCCTCGAGGAAGGTGACTGGGGAATTCTAAGCGAAAGGCGATGGGGCAACTCCTAGGGTCAGAATAGGGTAAATTAAACGCAATGGAGGCACCAAAGGCATTATGCAGATTTATTAGGATGTGGGGGCGGATGGAGAAATTTTGTAAATTTATAAAAATATAACATTAAGGGATATGGAGACGCAGCTAAAAATGCAAGGGAACAATTAGGTCCAAAAATGATGCTGAACTAAAGAAACAAGCCCTTTTAAAGGGCCTCATAATCCCACAGTATGCCTTGGGCAGAGCTAGCAACACCCAAGCTAACTTCTACAGCCAAAATTGCTGCAGAAGATGCCTATGGTCACATAGACATTTTCCAGTTCGACTACGTTAAGCATTGGGGCGAGTTTCACTCTCCATGCTAAACATATGATTGTCATTTAGAGAGAATCTCCAAACTAGTCATCTCATGTTGTGAAATAGTTTTTACTCATAAGAGGCGCACATTGTGCTCCAATTATAGCAATGAGCTTGGAGAGCTTATCTTTGGGGGAAATTCTAAATAACAGGTTACATACTATAGTCTACGTGAGCAACAGAAAAATAACAAATGGTAAAGGAAATGAAAGTACAAGATTGAAACAGAAACAAAATGCAAAAGAACACACAGAAAATTCATGTAACAATATCAAAATGAAAGGCAAAGTGAAGGTAAGTAACTGTAAAACAGAAAGTGGCGAAAAACATAACAAAAAAGCATGATGTGAATCACATGACATTGGGCAAAATTTGTTGGCATGTGACACGGCAGTCCTTCCAAAAATTGGGCGTCCTCGTCCTTGTGTTGTCGAGGTTTATGCCGCATGTCCATGGTGGTCAATGGTCCAATGGTTTTTCTGCACATTCTGGCTCCTAGAGTTATGTTAATGATGTGAGGAGTTGCTGACCTCAATTAATCAGTGAGGCGTGGAGTTGCTGACGCCAGTTGTTCCATGTGGTAATGCGTACCAAAAGCAATACACTTGTTTAGACGCTTTGATCGCTGCTCATTCCCTTCTTTACACTAATGGTCCAGCATGTAGCAAGAGTGGGTATTCCATAAGGGGCACGGCAGTCCTTCGAAAAAGGATGTTCTCATCTGTGAGTGGACAAAAGAAGAGAAGAGCGACTTGATTATGGGTCAGAGACCTCAGCATCAAGATGTGGGTCAACGAGATCTTGTGTAAAATCTCAATTTGTTGACAGAATCAACAAAGGTGCTGTCTCGACTACCTGTGAAGTTGAAGGTATCTCCTCTGCTTCACTTGGTTGATCAGGTGACACAAAGCATCTAGCTGATTGACATGCACAGTATCTTCTTGATCAGTCTCAAGCTGAATGGTGACATTGTGATATGCCACATTCATTACAAATTATGGCCCATCCTAAATGGGCAGCAATTTAGGTGTAAGACAAGGTTTGCCAGAGGTGCGCAGTTTGAGCACTTGATCCTCAACTTTGTATGAGACATCTCATGCCATGCCCTCATAAGACCAAGCGTAAGCCGCCTGTGCTTTCTCAATCAGACTCTGGGTCAAGGTCAAGGCATTTCTAAAATGTGGTTTGACCTCCATATCATTTATGGAAATATCAATAATATGGGCAGGAGGGCTGAATGAGAGCATGGGATCAACAGGTAATATGGGCCTAGGATCATACATGAGTTCAAAGGGGGATAATCCTATGGACTCATTCATGCTAATGTTAACAGCAAACACAGAATACAGCAGGTGTTCATCCCAATCAGTATGACCTTGGTGGACATACATATGTAGCCGTGTAGCTAGCATTTCATTAGTTTGTTCCACTTCGCCGTTTGTCATCGGGTGATTAGCAGTGGAGTGGATTTTCTTAGTCCAACAGATGGCAGTGATTTCAGTTATCAGTTTGGATGTGAAATCAGTGCCACAGTCAGACTGAAGAATCTGCGGTGCCCCATGCCGGCAGACAGTTTGTGTAACAAAAACACAAGCTATGGTCTGCGCAGTAATATCCGGAGTAGTGAAAGCTTTAACCCATTTGGTAAAGTAGTCAATAAAGACTACAATGAAATGGTTGCCAGCCTCAATAGTGGTCATTGGTCCCATTCAGTCACAACCTACTCAATGAAACGGCCCCCTAATGGTGAACCATTGCAGAGCTGCTCGGGTCTTTTGTCTGGCGGGTTTATTCTGTTGGCAAAGATCACACCACTGACAAAAGGACTTGACCTCTGCACTGAGGGAAGGTCAGCTGTATCTGGGGGCTATAAGCTGCATGGTACATTTAGCACCAAAGTGTCGAGCTAAAATGTCATTATGGTGAGCCTCAATAATGGTAGTAACCATTGATTGGGGAATGACAATCTGGTTGGACTCGCCTGTCCACTTTTGAAGGATGTTATCCAACAAGTGGTAGTCATTAACATCATTCTGATCACTGTGGGGTTTTAGTGATCAAGAATGGAGGCTAGATCTGGATCCTCAAATAGAGCTGCGAGAAGGTCACGGTGCTGCACATCCTGTGATATCTCAGCATAAGACTCTGATCTGGCCAGGGGCTGCACACTATCGGTGGTCATTTGAGATGATCCGGCCAGGCGCTGAGCACCATCGGTGATCATCTTTATTTCCTCTGGCCTGTAAAGGGAGTATCATCGATACTAACACCCGTAAGAGAATTAGGATCAGGCAGGCGTGATAATGTGTCAGCATTACCATTAGACCAACCATTTCGCAGCCCAATTGTCAGTTTGAACTCAGGGAGCGCGAGGCCCCACTGAGCTATCCTGGCAGAAGGGTTATGTTTCTCCAACACAGCCTTGGCGGCACAGTCTGTACGACCACCTCATGTTGAAAGTTGTAAGGCTGAAAGTGCTTGATGAAATGGACAACAGGGTGAGTTTCCAACTTCTTAATAGTGTAGTTCTTCTCAGCCGCTGTTAACCATCGACTGGCCCACCCGACAGGATGGTTGTATCTATCATCGTCTAATTGGCTCAGAACCACTCCTATCCCCGAAATACTTGCATCTGTTTGAAGGATGAAGGACTTCATAAAGTCCGGATGGCGCAGAATAGGAGGATTCATCAGCAATCTTCAGAGTTCATCAAAGGCCGCTAGCTGAGGTTTTCACCACAGGAAGGTAAGTTCCTTCTGTAAGAGCTTGGTGAGCAGCTCCCTGAGCCGGTCACAACCAGAAATGAAATGCCTATAGTGAGACATGAGGCCAAGAAAGGACTTGATGTCTTTGGCCTTCTGTGGAATGTGTAGATCATGGACAGCGACCAGTTTGACTTTCTCCGGTTTTAGACTGTTGTGTGAGATATGGTAACCTAGATATTCCACCTCAGAGTGCGAAAACTTGCACTTGCTCAGTCTGAGCTTCATTCCACCCTGATGGAGATGCATGAACACATCCGTCAGCTGTTCAAGCGTCTGGGTGTGAGAGTTCCCAAACACCAAGATGTCATCGAGATAGGTCAATGCTGTACACCACTGCAATCCCATGAGAAGCAGGTCCATGAGACATTGGAACATCACAGGGGCCTTGCAGAGACCAAAAGGCAGATAGTTGAACTTGCAAAGTCCAATAGGTGTATTAAACACTGTTTTCTCCTTGTCTGCCTTGGCAATAGCTATAGACCAGTAGGCCATAGCCTGATCAAGGGTAGTAAAGTATTCCATAGCCTTGAGTGTGTCGAGGATGTCATCAATCTGTAGGAGAGGATAGGCATCCTTTTTTGTGACCTCGTTAAGACCATGAAAGTCCACACACATCTGGTGTGACCTATTTTTCTTGTGCACCAGGATAGTATTCGTAGCCCACGGTGACATACTAACTGGAATAATACCTTTTTCCTGGAGTGCTCTGACTTCCTGTATTATGAGGTCCTTTTCCTTGGGCGCTGTGCAGTAAGGGAAACAGTGGACTGAGCCAGCATCACCCATGCTGATCTAATGGTGCACGAGGTCAGCGGAACCTGTGTCTTCGTCATTAATAGCATAGAGGTCAGTGTATGCGACCAGCAGGTCGATTAATGCTGTCTTGTACTGCGAGGAGATATCAAAGGATATCACAGCATTTGTTTCAAGCCACTTACGATGAAGGATGATATCCGACTTGAGGGCTGACCCCCTGGGAGATCAGTGTGCATCTGCACATTACCAATGGTCATGTGTGGGTAGAGAACCATTGAATGTGTATTTGGGTTGACTACCTGTGAGGGTATGCCACCCTTGGTCACAGTACTCCCAGTACCAGCAAAATATATGCTGCATTGATGTCCCAAGAGAAACTTAGGAAAGAAAGCTACCTCACCTACATTTGGGTATAGTGATGGTACAGGTGCAGTAAATTGTGTCAGCGAGCGAGGCTCAAGGACAATCAACTCCTGCAAGGGCAGTGCACCACGCCCAGAAGGAGGAGTGTGGATGAGGCCCTCACACGGAACACTAAGTTCCTTGAACTGAAGAAAGGATTCCTCCCAGTTCAAGCTGACGCAATTGAACCATCCAAGGAACTTTGTCCCCAAGCCTAGTTCAGCCCAACAATTCTCTTGTATTTGTACCTGGATCCATTTAGAGACATCAGCCACTGGCACCATGGCATAGGCAGCACCTAGCAGTAGAATTGGGGACCCATTGGCTGCCATGGAGGGGGCCCTAGTCTCTGTGAGCACCAAGTCGGGTACTGGACTGCCAACTTGTGATCCAGGAGCGAGAAAACTGCTCCTGTATCAATTAGAGCCTCGGCTTCCACCCTGTTGTTCAGGAGGGGGTTTAGCCAATTGCACCCTTTACGTATGTGCTTTTGCCAATTGCGCCGATCCAAATGCGCCACATATCCTATGCGCTATTGTCATATGCACTATTATCAAATGCGCCTTGTGTTAAATGCGCCATTTGGGAATGTGCATTGTTCATTTGGGCCATAATTCTAATTGAACACTGAAAACATAGTATCAAATGAGAAATGTAGTGTTTCTTGAAGACCACACAAACTAGGCAAAAACAACATTGTAAATTATTATACAGTCATACAGGACCACACCGATAGTCAGTTGAAAATTACCATAGTGCAATTATGTCACATGTGGAACTCTAGATTTTTCTACACTCAATCTACAGTATGATCAGGGTCAAATTGATGCTATTGATTTTATGACCAGAATAGCTTATAATTTGGCTGATCAGTTGGCCTATTAAATACTGTAACTCTTGCTTATTTTTTTGTGTCTTGCTTATTTCGACTTTCGAACTCAAGTGGTAAGATTTGGAGTAAATGTTTAGTTTTGCTGCTTCTGAACAAATTTGAAGTATGAACGTACTGGGTACAGGATTATCTGATCATAGAATCATGATCAAATCAAAGAATTAAGATCAGATCAAAGAAATAAGATCAGATCATTGAATCATGATCAGATCATGAAATCATGATCATATCATAGAATCATTTGCAGTAGCTAAACTGAGATATAGATTAACTATGTAAGTCTCAGAAAATTAAACATACAGCTAAAATTTTCGGATCGGAAAAATTTTGTAAAAATGCTTCCTAAACAATTTCTGGAGACAATAGTCATCTTTGTCACTTTTTTTATTACCGATGCATTCATTGCCTTTCTATGATGAATTAAAACATAAGGGCAGCGCATTTGCAAAAAGCCCAATTGCAATTGGCCTATTATACACATGGCGCAAATGCATAGGGCGCATATAAAAATGGCGCACTTGACAATCGGCGCGATTGGCTAGGGCGCAAATGGGAAAGCGCAATTCAAACTGGCCCATATGGCTACAAACCGTTCAGGAGAACTCTGATATGAGGGGTCCTTATTTCAGTAGGGTAGAAGGCTGATACTATGTGACCTGGATCAGGTGCAGTATCACCAAAACTCGACTCTGGCGTATTGGTTTGCTTTTGGATCAGCCAACCGATGCATCCGAGTAACCCTACCAGAGCATAACCAACAGATGTTTCTGGATTAGTTGGAGGAGTGGGATGGACCTGTACAGTAAGCACAAGATCGGATCGCTCTCCTGAGCTCTGAGTAGCCTCTTGTCACTCAACTTCTGTATCATAAAGTGGTGGCACCTCTAACACAGGTGATGCAAGTGCATCTGAATCACTAGGCTCGCAGAACCGGCCCTTCTCTAGTGTAACCGAAGAGTTTCCAGGCATGGGTCGAGGGCAACTTGACCCTGATCTGGCCATAAAATGACGAATTGCCCATCTAGAAGGGGTCCGGGTACCTCTGGTCGACTCACATGATGAGGCAACAGAGTAAGCCCGCGAGTGTGGCAGAGAAATGGACGAAGTCCTTGATTTTGATTCGGACCTGGACCTGTAAGAGGCCCTTGATAGTGAATGTGTGTTCTCCCACCAGGGTTCGATCAGATCAATCTCAGCCGCTGTCAGTAAAAGTGGCAGTTCTACAGCATTCAACTGACAGACATTTTGGCCATAATCAAACATGATATTCTTGAATTGTTCTAGAAAGTCCAATCCAAGAATCAGATCGACCTGTGCCTAAAAAGGAGACGTAGTCTTGCACACATGGAGATGTATATTGACCCTCCTGTGTGGCTAACGGGTCCCAGGCAACATGATCTCATAAGCTCCCGATAGGAGAGTATGGACAGCTTCCCCATTGATACTCATCAATGGGTTAAAGTCGTGATGTTGCTGGAAGGTCATAGCTGCCTTTGAACTCTCTTTGATCAAAGCCTTGTGAAGACTTTAACTAATGATGGTCTGTGGACAACCAGTGTCACAGAAAATCAGTATTTTCTTCCTCTCTGAAATAATCCAAGTGCATCCCTCTGGTCATGGGGATTAAATGTCAATTGAAAGCATGTGAATTGTTGGGAAAAATGTTGGGACTGGGCTCGATTTAACTTTTGCCCCAGAATTGCAAGTTTCCGCAAATGGAATCAAAACCTTGCCAGACGATGCCTATGTATTGATAGAACATCCAAAGAAGCATTTTATTGAGAAATATCATTGAAAAAATTTTTTGAAATGAACAATGCAGACTATTGGTAACGAAAAAATGTTAGAATTTGTACAAGCTGTTTGCTAACTGTGCCAAATTTTTTGGTTTTGGTTCCATTCATTTTGATTTTAGGAATTAACTAAATGCACTCTTGACTTGTCTCAACATGTGCAGAGAGATAAATTTCTGGAAAATACAAACCATCACATATATGATACACAATCTCCTTGCTTATTTTTTCTGTATCAGAAAAATACATGTTTCTGACAATCATAGAAATTTCTGGTGAAAAAAAATTACAGTTCACTAATTGGTTTAAATGTAGGATGAAGCTTCTCTGTTTTCTACCGTATCAATGCATAAGGTTCAACTGGAATCAGTTCTTTTTGCTCAAAGAGAGTATGTCAGCTTTTTTAGCAACAGAAATCGGCTGTAAAGTGACATCCTTGTCATGTCCAGATGACCCCATTGTCAATAAGTTGAGGCATCCAGGATCTAGATAAATGCTGTTGTAAAAAAAAGAATGTATGGAAATTACATGTTTGGTTATAAATGTACTTTGAATTCATTGGGATGACTGTATTTTACAGCTGTCTGTGATTGCCCATCCATGACATTTTTTGAAACACAAATTGATGTAATTTTCAGCCAATTTAGTTTTTTTGTGATTGTAAAACCATATCATTTGTTTTCAGTACAAATGTTGCTAACTCTTGTCATAGAAGCTTCCAAAAGGCAGACGATTGACCTGCTAAAATACATGACTACTAAACTTCAAGAATGTCTAAAAATTTAGTTTTACCATATATTGGTATTTTTGTCCAGCTTGTTTGTCAAATTGTACTTGATACGGAAAACTTCCTTGAACTTTTCGAAGCTTACTAATTGTTCTGGACTTGTTTCTTTCAATAAATCATACATTTTAGCCATTCCCAGTCTGCCACTACATCTGCCTGCAATTTGACATGTGGTTCACAGGTATCAGAACTGGCTACATGGGTCCTGAGTGTTTGTAAGCTAAATTCAGCATTTTGCAGATAAAATCTTGGCAGACCTGGAAGAAAAGATAATTTCAAGTACATAATTATATTCATAAACAGAACTATTCCCACCTGCAAGTTTTCCATATTTTGGCACTCCACTAGTATGTCTATCCTGACATCCACTGAGGTGGCAAATTTAAGGATAATCATCATTGAAGAAATCCAACTTTGTCCAGCTACAATAGTGGATTGTCCTGCAAATTTGAATCTACTGATAGAAAGTTCAGGAGTGATTAGGGACGGCAACCACACATTCAACAACATCAAATGTATTTAAGTTTGATTTGATAATAATTTTGGTTTAATTTTCTTTCACATATTTATTGTTGGTCCCTTACACTGTTGGCATTCATGTGGCTCTTTGACTGATCCATTTAGCCATCATACTCATTATAAATTTATAACCTGTATTCAGGCATGCAATGGTCCTATAATTCCCAGGATCGTTCCAATATCCAGAACCCTTGTAAAGAAATATTGCTCTTCCTGTTGCCATCCAAGCTGGCATTGCGACCTCACATCCCCCTTGAAGGTCTATGATTAATCCAAATAATGCCTGTTTGGTGCTTGGGAATGCTTTCTATCAGAAAAAGTAAATGCGATCTGGTCCAGCTGCCTTGGATGCCCTGGTCTTCCTGCATACCTCTTCCCAGTTTGTCTCTTCTTGCAGAAGGGGCTGAGCCTCTCCCAAAATTGTTTCCTGTGGAACCTCATGGGCACAATCCTGAAGCATTGCATTCATTGAGAAGTCCTGATTGACCCTAATTATCTATTCCTTACAGACTGCACTCGAGTGCCATCTGAGTCCCTATGTTGCCTAAGAACCCTTTTCAAAGGTGCCCATCAGGCTCTCTGAAGTTTGATCTGGTCGAATCTGCTCTTAGCGATTTTCTGGCACATGGCCAGATGAGTAGTAACGTCCATATACAAAACGTCTATTTGATTCTGAGTCGGTAACTTACATCTCCTATCATGCTCTCTCTTTAAATGCTTTAGTCTATGACAATGGTTCAGAGTCAAGTCTGGGCCGACTTGATCCCTCCCATTATGCTACTGAGGCAACCAATTCTCTTGGTGAGGATCTGTACTTTCTGGTGATTGTCCTTCTTCCATTGCTGGAAGGTGGCCTGAGATTTACCAAGTGCATTGGACAGTGTGACGTCAACTGTACTGAAAATGACGTCAGATACCGTAAGAGAAAGCGGGATGGGGTTTCCCAAAGTCAATTTCTTCTTTCGGATTGAAAACTATAGTATTTATTAGATGATATATAATAAATAATACCTAGTAAAAGGAAAAAGGCTAGATCGATGAAACGATACGCGACAAGAAGCGAAAATCGGAAAATGACGAACGATAATTTGGACAAAAACAGGCAATGGGACAGCCGCCGAAATTACGATAAACTGTGGTAAGATTCTGAACGTTGTTGCAGAATGGCTGCTCCAAATTGCACTGCGAAAACTATTGACTGATTTTCAGCTGTTTACAAACAGCTGAACTGATAAAGGAGTACTGCACAACTGAAAACGAGCTGAGCTGAGCTGAGAACCGAGAGAAGACTGACCAACCCTCTTTTCAACAAATTCTGATTGAGTCGGACAACTGAGACTCCGCTTTTCAGGCTGATCCTGATTGGCAATTTGTCTGTGGTCACTGTTTGACCCTCCTACCTGCATGCACAGCATGCAGGTTCACTCGGATGCAGCTACTGTTCATGTGTACCACACACTTTGTGTGTTCTGTAATGCGCAGTGGTTTTTATGTACTTTCCAGACTACCATTGCCTTCTGTTGTTCTGTTCCGGGTCCTGCTACAGTCGGACCATAACCAACATGCGTCTTTTGTTTTTATATTTTTTATGTTGAATTTTTGGATGATCGGCACCTGTCCTGTCCCGTTAGAGTTGCACAGAAAACGAATTATGAGTACACGAAAAAAACGGAAGATAAGTACTTACAGAAATATTGAAAACAATGAGCACACTGTACATAATTATTCAACAGCTCAGACAGAATTAATGATGTGTATGTCTGGAAAAAACGAACTGTCTGAAGTTGAAGTACCTACAAAAAAATATATGCAATTTTACATGGAAAAATACCTACAGTAATCTAAAGTACGAAATTACTAATGTATACAAACTTATCATTTTTCGACTCCTGGTCACATTCCTCTCCTTCTGAGGCGAACGTCCATGGTCGCAACTTGCATAATTTGAAGAGTCGGTTCAGTGACGACGTTCTTTGTGACCAATGCTGTCCAGCGACGTCCAATATTTGTCGATCGACGATTTTGATGGCGAATCGTGTGAAATTTGGGTGATTGACGTGTAACGAGTGAAATGTGACCACTCGCTAGCATGGGTCGGATGGCCAACACAATATTTTTAGGGGGTTCAACCCGAGCATGAAAGGGTACAGTTTTATTAACATGAACTGTTGCTTGTTTCTTTGTCTCCGGGTGCAATAAAGTTACATTTGGATACTGTATCCTGATAATTTGCTGCCTTGTAATGAATTTTTGGTTTTGATAATTTTTCATTATTCTGGTTTTCCTTAGTACTTTATCACTGACGTGATAGGCTGCATTGCAAGCTTGTTTATCATACTGTTTCTGGTAAGCAGCTTGCGCTATTTGCATGTTGTTCATTACGGCTTGAAAAGCTAATCGTAATTTCTATTTGGTTTTTGAGACAAAGTCGTCCATATCAATCTGATATGGATTTCTTGACGACGAGAGTATTGCATCTATGGGTAAGTTGGGTTTTCTGCCATAGACTAGTTCAAATGGAGCGAATTTTGTGGTTTCATTCTGGTGAACATTTATAGAAAATAGGGCAAATGAGAGAAATTCATCCCAATCGTTGTGCGTTTCATTGACGTACATTCTGATTCGTGTTATTATAGTCTGATTTGAACGCTCAACTTCACCATTACCAATCGGATGATAAGGTGTAGTGTGAACTTTGGCAGTATTGCAAGTTTTGGTTATTTCTGTAAATAAGTTAGACATAAAATTTGTGCCACGGTCACAGTGGATTATTTTGGGTGCGCCAAACTTGCAAACAATTTCATTGACAAAAAGAGCAGCAATGGTTTTTGCAGTAATGTCAGGCACAGCTGCTGCTGTGACAAATTTTGTGAAATAGTCAATAAACACGACAATATATTGATTATTGTTTTCTGTGATGGGCAACGGGCCCATACAATCAAGACCAACACGTTCGAAAGGCTCTGAAGCCTGAACTGGAACTAAATTAGCTTTGATATTTTGATGGACAGGTTTGTTCATTTGGCACTTGTGGCAAGTTCTGCAATAATTTTCTGTATCTCTGCGCATTTTTGGCCAATAATATTTATTCGAAAGATTTTGATAGGTTTTCGTGGCTGAAAAATGACCAGCAAATTTACTATCATGAAAGGCAAGCAAAATTGTGTCGCGCCAATTTTTTGGAACAAATAATTTTTCTGCATCTTTAAATTTTCTAAAGAGCATTTCATCCCAAATGATATATTTGTCAGTGACAATAGTATTTTTGGATTTCAACTGCTTGATGATATTCTGTACGTCCGAATCAGCATTTTGAAATTGACAAAAATTTTTTAAGATTTCTTGTTCATCAGTGAGTTCGTTCTCTAGGCGCTGTATGGCATTTATTTCTGGTCTTGTTTCTAAATTTTCGATATCAAAAACTGGTTCATTATTTTCTGTGGAAAATGTGAAACAACGTCGGCATTTCTGTTGGAGGAACCTGTCCTCGGCCTGATATCAAGTTTATAGCCTGACAGTGCAAGACCCCATTGGACAATTTGGGAAGATGGGTTTTCTTTTGTGAGTACTGCGCTCACTGCAGTATGATCAGTGTGGATGATCACTTCTTGCTGAAATAAATATGCACGAAAATATTTTACAAATTCCACAATGGCGAGCGTTTCGAGTTCCATTATGGGATAGTGTTTTTCTGCAGGTTTTAGTCCACGACTGGCATAAGCAACAGGGTGCTCTTGCTTATTATCGTCGATTTGACTTAAGACGGCTCTGATACCCAACAATGATGCATCAGTTTGCAACAAAAACGGTTTTGTGAAATCAGGATGATGCAAAACTGGTGCAGAAACTAAGCATGCTTTAAGCGTGTCAAACGCAACTTGCTGTTCTTGACCCCAAATGAATGGAGCATTTTTCTTGAGAAGTTTTGTCAACGGATTTGATATCTGCGAACAATTCTGTATGAAACGCTGATAGTATGATGGTAGTCCCAGAAATGATTTTACTTCCTTGACCATTTTTGGTTCTGGGATTTTTGTAATGGCTTCGATTTTCTGTGGGTCTGGGGCTATACCTTCTTCGTTGATAACATGTCCCAAATAACGAACTGATGACTGAGAGAATTTGCATTTTCCCAATTTTAATTTGAGACCAGCATGACTCATTCGTTTTAAAATTTCATCCAGACGAGACAGCATCTTGTCATGGGTTTTCGCAAAGATGAGCAGATCGTCCAAATAGACAAGGCATGTTTTCCATTGCAAGCCTGAAAGGAGAACATCCATTAAATGTTGGAATGTGGCGGGGGCATTGCAAAGTCCGAAGGGTAGGTAGTTGAAATGATACTGTCCCAATGGACAGTTAAATGCTGTTTTTTCTCGATCATTTTCTGATATTGGAATCATGTAATAGGCATTAGCCTGATCCAGTGTGGTGAAAAAACGCATACCACACAATGCATCAAATATGTCATCAATTCACGGTAGTGGGTATGTGTCCTTTTTAGTGACACTATTCAAGCCTCTGAAATCGATGCACATTTGATAACCACCATCTTTTTTGCGAACTAGGACAGGGTTTGTGCACCATGACGACTGGCTGGTACTGATTATGCCTTGTTTTTCTAGCTGTTTGACTTCTTCAGCTATTATTGTTTTTTCTTTTGGTGCAGTTCGGAACATTGGTCGTTTTACTGGTTTGTTTTTTTCTGTGTTGATTGTATGTTCAACTAAGGATGTGCGTCCTGTGTCCATTTTGCTTTTTGCATACAAATTAGGATATTTGCTTAACATTTGTATTAATGACCGTTTTTCTTTTTCATTTAGGCATGTGGTTGACAAATCAATGTTTTGCTTCAACCATTCGATGAACTGGTTGTTAGTGGGCTTATTGGGTGATTTTTCATTGCTGGTAAGAATGGTATTTATTTCTTCATTTGGTGGCAAACACCTTACTGTACCGATGCAAGTATTTGGGTACAATACTACTTCAGTTTTAAGGGAATTAATGGCAGACATTCGAATTTGACCAGCAAGATTTGGTGAAATGGTTCCAGCAAAGAAAATGCCATGTTTCTGTGTCATGCGATCATCAGGAGTGAACTGAACAACAAGTATCTGTTTTTTTTTGTATTCTTCTGCAACTGGGACTGAAAATTCTGTTACACTTCGTGGTGGTAATACTATTTGTTCATTTAGGTAGATGCCTCCACGCTTTTTCAATGGGTTGTACTGTACTCCAGAACAAGGAATTATTTCATTGCTTAGTCTGACATAAGCTTTTTCATTGATGATTGCCCATTCCTTGAAACAAAACAAAAAATTTGAGCCGAGCAACAAGTCAGCTGGGCAGTTTTCTTGGACATAGGCCAACAAAGTTTCCGTGATGCGGCCAATTTGCAGGGTAATGCAAACTGATCCCACGAGTGGGACACCACCATTGTTAGCAGAAATGGGTACTACATTAGTTGGCTTGATGATATTATTATCCAGTTGATCAACAACTGATTTGTCCACTAATGTATATGTAGCACCACAATCTACCATAGCATTTGCTAGGACTTGTTTATTTATCAAAACATGGATGTGTGGTGTTCTTTGATGAGTATTTGTAATGGTGTTTACATACTCGAACTTTGGGGCTGTGGGAGCAAAGTGCTGTGGCACCGACAGGTAGCGATGTGGAGCTTGGCTAACTTTTTGGCTAACTAACTCCAAGAGTGCTTCTCCCATGGTAGGAAGATCAGGTTGCCTGATTTGCGTTTGTGGTAGTGATATATGTCTGTTTTGCCTCGGCAATTCATAATCTGAGTTACGAACCTTGGGCTTACAGCAGCCTTTTAGCCAATATGACAAGTAAATGATTCCCACAATAAAAGCAATGATAACTGCTAAATTTACTAGCATCTGCAGTGGCCCTTTGAGCAAATTGTTTAGGCCTTGCGTCAAGCCTTCATGAGTGCCAATGATGATGTGTTCTAATCCTTGTCCAGCTCCTGTTAAGACAATTCCCAGGGCTTGATCGCTTCCTGACAATGCTTCAAAAACACTGCTGGAATGTAGTGACATTTCTGAGGTGTAATTTACTAGGCGTTTCACTGTTTGTTCCAACTGATGTGTTTTGTACATGTATTGCTTCAGAAATGACAGGCTCGTTGATACAGCAGCCAATTTATCATGGAAGATGGGTGGTGAATCGAAGTGAAAAACTGAGTGGTTTCCTTGCCACAGGACCTCTAAAGGTACTTTACTGACATGCACTTCACCGGTTTCACTAGCCCATGTTCCATTTTCTTTGAAAAAGCTCACATGCCTATGGTCACAATTGACTGTTTGATCAAAATCTGTCAAATCAGAGCTGCCAGGCATTACAAACATGAGCTTGTTTTCGAAAAGCACTGGTAGGTTTTTGTAACAAGTATCATTGACTTTATAGCTTCTGTAAACATGTGAGACACTGACTTGTCTGCAGGGCCAGATGCTCAATGCTTCTCCTGTGAACTCAGCTACTAAATCAGTTCGTTGCAAGAAAGCACGAGCTCCGAGGGTAGCATCAAGCCTGAGCAATTGCCACACAAGGTCAAGATGACGTTGGGCTTGTCTGCAAAACTCGTCCCAAATGTTTTCAAAATTTTGCATTTCAAAATCGTGAATTTTTTGTTGAAGGTAATTGAGCTTGGCATTGATAGGATCACTGGCTGATAGATTGACTGGGATATTTTTGATCAGTTTATCACTAAAATTTGCTGATTTAACACCTATCAGAATGCCTTGTTCAGTTACATATGTGCCTTTTATTTCTGGACAATTGGGATTGCTAAAGATTGTGCTATTTTTTATTGTAAATGCACCTTGTAGCTCATCTACTATCATATGATTGCCACTGATTTTGACTTGATAAAGGTTTTTCAGCTCGAATGGACAAACATTTTCAATGGCAGTTCCATCCCAGATGACAACTCCATTGTCCAAAACGCAGTGACCAGCAGTGGCCTTGCAACTGCCTAAGTCACCTAAGGTACTGATTGAAGTTTTTCCATCCCATGAAGCTATTTGACCTTCTTCAATGAGTAGATTTTCGACCATGGTGCAGTGATTGGAGCAACACCAGCTATATTCGACAGTAAGTTGGTTACTAGTAGACCACAGACCAAGTGAAGTTTGATTTAGATCTTGTTGTTTGAAAGTTTTTGTTTCCAATGAAATTTTGCATTCGGCTGGGGTCAAATGTTCAACTTGGGTCTGATCAAAAACAATACTTTTTGCTCCAAAAAAACTGGTTTGAGTACAAATTTTCTGAGTTCGAATACTGCATTTGTAGCTAAACGTATGTGCAGGAAAGCTGCGAGGCACATATACTTTTCCCAATGTTGTGATCGGAATATTTTGTGATTTTATTTTCGAGCATGAAACAAATTGTGGTATGTCCAAAGAGTGACCACTTCGGACAGAGCCACAGATTTGGTAGCTCTGACCGATGGGCATGCAACAACACGAAAATATACACAAAAATAAAATTTCAAAAATGTTTATTTTTGTTCCACTGGCCCAAAACGAATTTTGGCAGTTGATTTGACTGCAGCAATTCGGCAATCTGATGGGCGACAGCTTGTTTGAACTGTGATATTTGGCGTCGTTGATTTTTCTTGTGCCTGTCCCCACCTCGCCTGCGACTATGGTGCCCTCTTTTTTGTTGTTGGCCTGAAAATCAAGAGTGCAATTTGCTGTTTTTGTAAGGGTATTGCTATTTCCATTACCCAAACGTTCAAAAACCGATTTCCTTGATTGTCGATTTTCGATCAGTGTAGCTGGAATCGGCTCGGCGATTGGTGTATTTTGTCCGATTCCCAGGGCTACGATTTTGTATGCTAAGACGTTGGGCTGCGTCGATCCCAATTCAAGCAATGGTACGTGTGTTGAATGTTGAGGTTGATAGGCAGACAGTTTCCGAATTTTAAACGTTTTCAAAACTGTCTCAAAGTTTAATGTTGATTCGATCCGAGGTTTTAATTTTTCTGATTGACCGGTAGCCAGGGTGGCGTCTTTCATGGCCTTGCCACTTCGTCCTTTTCTTTGTGATAGTCGAGTCATTTTCACTATTTTAGGATGTGACTGGCTAGTTTCTTTCTTTTTGTTCGATTTCCGAGGCTGTTGTTGAGCTGCGACCTGATTCTTGTTTTGAGCTGATTTTGATGCATCTTCCGTAACTTGATCACTGTTTGCATTTTCGCCGTGAGTAGCTGTAATATTGCCTGGAGTCTGGATAGACTCTTCGTTAGTTGTTTTTTCGTCAGGCGCCTCAGACAACAAAAGATCGTCGTCATAGTCGAGCTCTTCTTCTTCGAAAAAACTCATGATTGCTTTGATGCCTGGAACACCAAAAAAAGAGTCAGTGGTGCATAGGTATGGATCATCCCCATCCAAAGATTCATTGGCTGTGCCCGTGATATTATTTTGGGCACTTTGGGGGCAGTGTTTCTGATAATGACCCTTTTGTTTACAATTATTGCACGTCACATTTTTAGATCGGCACCTATCTATGGCGTGGCCAGCATGCTTACAATTGTCGCAGTACCTAACCCGACAATCAGCAGTGGCATGACCAACACGATTGCATTTGATGCAGGTAAGCTTTTTCTTGCAGTCTTTAGCTATATGACCTGCTTTACCACAACTGAAACATGTAGGACTTGATTTTTCTCTGGTGTATGATTTTTTGGTTGATTGATTATTATTCGCCATTTGTATTTTCATATTTTTCATTTGTTCCGTAAGCAAATCAATTTGTTGTTTCATATAGCCATTTTGGACAGAAAAAACATGCTCAGCCACTAATGGTGCTGCATATTTTACTGAAACGGGAGTGATGCAACTTTCTTGGCGTAAAATTTCTCGCTCAACAAAAATCGCTTCTTCAAGCAAAGTTTTAAAACTCTGGAAATGCTTGAATTGCAAAGCTTTTTGAATATCCGGGAGCAACCCGTCTCGAAAAATTGGTTCAATCAAATTTACGCGTGCATCCTCATCAAAAGTTGGATATGCTAAACGGCCAAGCTTTTCCAGCTCATTGAAGTAGGCTGTGACAGTTTTAGTGCGTTTCTGTCTTCGATCACGAATGATCGTTCTATGATGAAAAATATCATAGGTGTTTGGAAACGCTGATGACAAAGCTGCTTTGAACTGGGCATAAGTGACTGATGGAGTTGGAGAATTTGATATGTTTTCAAATTTTGTTAGGGCATCGTCCCTCAAATGGAACTCCAAATATACGATTTTTATTGCATCATCATCTTGCTTGATGCCTTTCAACAACATTTGTTTTTCAAGTTTTTTGATCCACTCATCGAAATTCTCTGATGGTGATCCGCAAAAATACGAAAATTCGGCATTTTTTGTCAATAGATCACTGTGTAAACTGTTTATTCGCAAGTCATTTATGCCCTGTTCTGCTGATGCAACTCTACGGGCGACATGTTCCTCAAGCACCGGTAAACGTCTTTCAAGGATGGACGTCAAAACGTCTTGGAAAACGTCTGCAAATGGATCAGCAGCTCGATTTTGATGTGCAGAAAGAAAACCGACCGCATTACTGCTGGCGGTAGAACTAGCTGAACTATTTGCACTGGCGCTGTTCGCCAAATTCATCAAGCTAGCAGGATCAATCATTGTTTTTCTGGATCTGAGCCTACGTGCACTATCTGTTGCTTGATTTTGTATATGCAAAAATTCTTCACTCAAGGTTTCTTTTTGTTCGTCCAGATTTTTGACACAATGCAACGTAGTGACACAATTACACAAAAGTATCAATATCGACAGAAAAAAAAGTTTTTGGATAAGGCTTCCTTTTTTTTGAAAATTCCCCTGACGTTAGGTCACCAAAAATTATGTGACATCAACTGTACTGAAAATAACGTCAGATACCGTAAGAGAAAGTGGGATGGGGTTTCCCAAAGTCAATTTCTTCTTTCGGATTGAAAACTATAGTATTTATTAGATGATATATAATAAATGTTACCTAGTAAAAGGAAAAAGGCTAGATCGATGAAACGATACGCGATGAGAAGCAAAAATCAGAAAACGACGAACGATAATTTGGACAAAAACAGGCAATGGGACCGCCGCTGAAATTACGATAAACTGTGGTAAGATTCTGAACGTTGTTGCAGAATGGCTGCTCCAAACTGCTCTGCGAAAACTATTGACTGATTTTCAGCTGTTTACAAACAGCTGAACTGATAAACGAGTACTGCACAACTGAAAACGAGCTGAGCTGAGCTGAGAACCGAGAGAAGACTGACCGACCCTCTTTTCAACAAATTCTGATTGAGTCGGACAACTGAGACTCCGCCTTTCAGGCTGATCCTGATTGGTAATTTTTTTGTGGTCACTGTTTGACCCTCCTACCTGCATGCACAGCATGCAGGTTCACTCGGATGCAGCTACTGTTCATGTGTACCACACACTTTGTGTGTTCTGTAATGTGCAGTGGTTTTTATGTACTTTCCAGACTACCATTGCCTTCTGTTTTTCTGTTCCGGGTCCTGCTACAGTCGGACCATAACCAACATGCGTCTTTTTTTTTATATTTTTTATGTTGAATTTTTGGATGATCGGCACCTGTCCTGTCCTGTTAGAGTCGCACAGAAAACGAATTATGAGTACACGAAAAAAACGGAAGATAAGTACTTACAGAAATATTGAAAACAATGAGCACACTGTACATAATTATTCAACAGCTCAGACAGAATTAATGATGTCTATGTCTGGAAAAACGAACTGTCTGAAGTTGAAGTACCTACAAAAAAATATATGCAAATTTACATGGAAAAATACCTACAGTAATCTACAGTACAAAATTACTAACGTATACAAACTTATCATTTTTCGATTCCTGGTCACAACAGGATGCAGAAGTGCCACCAATGGAAGTTGGTGGTGATACTTCTGCATCCTGTCTAATTTCCCTCACACCACCTCCTTCTTTGTGTACTTGTGTCTCCAATTGAGGCTCGTCTGCCACAGGCTGGATAGCTACTTCCTGTGTCAAGTTTCCTTTCTTCTCTAGTTCTCTACTTTTGGCTACGAAGCCAGCTGCAGAACTGGAAGTACTAGACATGCTGTTACTTGTAATCAAGTTATTCCAGGGGCTTTACAGCCCTTTATGGTCTTTTTTCCTGGTTTCTTCATTTCTCAATGCAATTACCAGGGGTAAAAGAACTTTGCACTTTGCCTCCATCCATATGACAGGCTTGCCTCTCTCGGGCTTCAATCCACCTGGTCCACTAGGGGCCTGGCTACTGCAGGTTTCCTGCTCTTGGCTTCTAGAACTGTTAAGTGTGGAAGTACTGCCTTCACCATTGCTGGCTTGGGTACTTACCTAGAAGTGATGGCTGATGGTTTGGTGGCCAGTTTCTGCAATATTGTGCACTGGGGTATAACCACCCTCGATTCCACTCGAAGTTGATAGCACTAATGCCATTTAATCTTCTGATGGATTTGTTACAGACACATAGGGCCTTTCCACGATCTTTGTCCTGATGGCCTTCTTTGACCCTAGAGCCAAACGTCCAATGGACTGAGTCAAGGACACTCTGGTATCATGGCCTGCAGGACCTTTCCCCTGACTGTTTGTCAAATTAACAATCTCCACACAATTTTTCAGGGTACTCCCTGCTGCATAGTTAACTTAGGGTTCTAGGTTTTTTTCATATACATATAATGACTGTTCCATGTGTATACATATAATGACTGTTCCATATACATATAATGACTGTTCCGCTCTACCCAGGGGAGGTACTTGACTGGTAAGACCCCCCACTACTCCAGGCTCTCTCTCCTGACACACAAGTGCACCTGGTTCTTAACAACACCTATTGCCCAAGGGAGAATCGGTTCCGCGATTCCAATCAAGGTTTGTCCTGGGAATTAGACATACTCATGATCCCATAGCATTCCCGTACACTGCACTTTTCCCCTGGACCAAGGAGCCAGACATCATATATGTTTGTAGCAAATTTTCAAGTAGCAACACATGTTTATTGTGATCTAGCCAAAGGGGGCACTGGCTAGTCTTTTATTTCTCCTCTTTGTGCAAGAAACTTGCATAATCATTACACAAATTTCCCCAAAAACCTTTTATTCAAGTTATTTATGTGCGAACAATAAAAAATACATTATCCTGCACAGCAGGTATGTGAACAAAAAAAATAAAAAACCACCAACATGGTTTTTCGCTCAATGGGTCACCCCAGTCTTTGGCTTCATTGCTGTCCAAGCTGCTTTCCTTCAATGGTGTTTTTGTTGGAGCCACTTGTCTGTGCTGAAATCACACTGCTCTCACATTGCTTTTGGGGGCGCTGGAGGGTATTTCACTTGAATCTTGGTCAGTGTTTGCAATATCATGGCCTGACTGGCCTCTAGCACTGCTCACCTTGCCTGAACATAAAAAATTAACGAACCAAATACAATCACACTGTTAGACTTACTCTATCTCCCAGTGTGATGATCTTTGCGGCATTCTCCAGGTTTCAGACCTCTGGGTAGAGGACATTAGACTGAAATGTTGTCATTAGACTGTTTTACAAATTGTGTCGATGGGAGATAATCTTTTGAGATGTTGAGTCCTTTCGAGCGAAAATCCCTCTTCCAATCCTCTTGTTTTGATAACAAGGATCAAATTTATGCATGGAACCTCGCCCAACAGTTGTGATACACCTTTTACGAGTACTCAATTTCCAGTACAACTCTCATTCACGATGACCATCAACAAATCACAGGGTCAAACTTTATTAAAAATGGGTCTCTGCCTCGACCACCAACAAGTGTTCTCCCACAGCCAATTGTATGTCACATTGTCTCGTGTACGCTGTCGAAATGCCATCCGCGTTCTTTCTGATCCAAATCGCAACATGCTTACCAACATCGTCTTGGGGGAATTCTTGTGATTGGAGTGGCGTCGAGCCCAATGAGTGGATCTACGGCCATTTGTTCAATAGAGTATTTTCCAAAATTTCTTTCGACTATGTTTCCAAATTGACGTGTCAATGTCGATGGATAGAAAATGATGACAACATATATATCCCCAAGTCCTATGAGTCAGCCCAAGTGAAACTAAGTGATGACAGGCTGTCATAGGCGGGAATGACACGAGCGGCTATTAATTCAAATGTAGCTGTCGTGTCATCCTGATTTTCTGCCCCCTTTAAGCCCAAGCCTTTGAGTGTTTAACAATTTTGTTAATCAATTTAATTTCTTTTCAGTTCAACGACCCATCCTCCCATTTATAATTTCATTTATCCATATTATCTCATCCCCCCTACAACACGATAATATTGTTTTGTACTTTAATGGATGGTATTATTTTTCGAACTGAAACTAAATGAAACTAAATGCAAACCCATTTAGTTTCAGTTCGAAAAATACTTGAAAATGCCAAATTTTTGATGATAGGTGACAATTTACTGTTCAAAAACGGTTCAAAATATTAATTTTCTAGGCACTTTGCACTAAGGATATATTTTTCACTGCTTTTTAGAGAAAAATTAGTATTTTTCAATTCTGTTCTGAATTTTTCCAACTCAAAAATCTAATATTTTCTCTCATGAAGTTCTCCTTTAGAATTCTGGCAAATTAGCAACCCAGGCTTCTAAAAGAATTAGCAACCAGGGCTTGTCCAATCATAAACCCAGACCAGGATGATATATATGCTTAGACGAACATGTCAATCATCTCATTATTTTCCTTTTGAAAAGTTTCATATGCAATTTTATCCCAGGTCGGCCAACATTGGAAAATACTTCTAGTAAGTTAATGTAAAATATATTTGATGTATTATTGAATCAAGTCTTAGTAAGTATTTTATTCTATTATGATACTTGGGTAATTTTAGTTGAATCTGGTTACCTGATGGTAATTTACATGTGAGATAATTAAAATGTATTATGTTGTTGTAAAGTATACACTTCACTTTAGTAATGAAAACATGTCAATTCAGTTACTTGGAAGAAAAAATTTAGCCACGTTTGGGGGAGGGGGGTGGCTAGCAAAACAAACAGATTTTAAAATTTTGAATTTTTGTCATAATATTGCCACTTTCGCATATGCAGCTTTTGTCCATAAAACAGACAAATGAACTTGAAAATTACTGTAAAAAACACACGAAATTTGTATGAATGATGGTGCTCCAATAACAACACAAATTGCTGAAATTGAGCAGATAATTATGATCACATTATCACAAATGTGTAATGCAAATGTTTTTCAAAGGCCTTAACTATTGGACCAATCCAAGCTAAAATGCATGTGTTTTATGGGCCTTGCCTGACTGCCCTTACAGATTAAGGCTGGTTCACAAAGGGGCATTTTCACCACATATACCCAAGGTACATGTCATGACATTTAAATGAATAAAAAAATTGTAAAGAGATAAGGAAAAATGGAAGAAAAAACAAAAAGGTACAGAACACAATGTGTGTAATGAAAAAAAAGAAGGATGGAAAGAGGAGAGCAGAGAAGAGAAGAGAAGAGAGAAGGGAAAAGAAAAGAAAGAAAGAAAAGAGACAAAAGATAAGAAGATAAAGTGCAGAATGAAAAAGGTGGAATGGATTAAAAAGATTCAATAATTGCATGTTTCGATGAATTCACAGTTTTTTCAGAACAAGTTTTGGAGGTTATGACATTGTCTTTTGCCTGTGTTGTTTGTCAAGAAAATGGTTAACCCTGAGCCATGCAGTGGTTGTTGTTCATTGATTGGATGCTGAACCTGTGTCTATCAGGCTCTGGCTGAGCATTTTCAGAGTTGCAAATGCAGAGCTATCGGAGATCAAATATTTGATGTTGTTAGGATAGGTGACCACTGTGAAAATTCCATCAATTGCTGGATGGAAGTGAATCAAATTAAATTGTTCATTTTCAGTTTATGTGATGCATATACAAAATGAGAGTAAAATGAATTTATTTTTTCAATGCAATATTAAAAATTATCTGACTGATGTTGACCAGTTGAGCTAATTGGGTGTACTGATGAATCCGTTCTCTTCTTCATCTGAAAATGAAACCAGGTTAATTGACATAGATGAGCCAACACGACATTGATACAACATGAGGTTTCTTATGACTAAAAAAAAATTGGATTTAATCCGGAAAATATTAGTCAAAGTAAACATACCATAGAGGGTGAGTCATATGGAAGGTAAGTGTAATGAGCATTAAGTAGGAAGAACAATCTGAACAGCAGCTGAACAGGTCCAGATGAGAAACAACAACTGACAACAAAGAGGCTGGAAAACTTCACTTTGCATGACTCTATTCAATGTGCCTATTTCTTCATTTGCATTTTTCTGCCTTTTGTGGGTCAGACTTCATTGGTTGTTGCTATACCTATGCAGGATACCACAGATAAAATTACTGTTTGTTATTTTCTGTCAGTAAAATACTAAAAGCTTAGGACATACTAAAACACAGTAAGGGATAAAATAAAATGCAGAGAGATAAGAGGAATGTATTGCTGAATGGAGAAACATTATTCTTCAGTCATTTTCTGAAAAACTAAAAAAACTAGGATTTCTAGATTTTTTTAATGAACCTAAATACTAAAGCCTTGCCAACTCTGATTATGAAACAGTTTCACAAACTCAGACCTTTTCTGATATTTCAAGTAACAGCTTTATTTAAAGAAGCTTCAAAATGACAGGTGCTATGTGTAGCTTATGTGCTCTGCATCATGCCCTTGGGGTACAGCTGCTACACCCCAAGCGAGAGCCTCAGCACAATCTTCGAATGTCCCTGGAGATCATTGTAAGATAAATAAATATTTTCACCTCAAAAAATCTTAAACATTTATTTCTATGTTTTTGTATACATTTACCATTGTTTCTCTCTCTGCCCTCAACTGCTACACATTTAATTTCAGGAAATAAAGTTGTCCTAAGCTGGTAGATGAGCAGAGGCAGATGGATCTGGTCGACCTGACTTATATATAACTATCAGTAGTATGCCCCCGTGCCCTGGCCCGCAATGCTATAACATAGGACTATGTTATAAGGTTGCAGGTCAGATAAGATAGGCATGCTGGGGCATGCCCAGGAGGTCAGGAAGGCGAGGCAGGATAGGGGCATGCTGAGGCATGCCCAGGAGGTTGGTAGGGCGAGGCAGGATAGGGGCATGCTGGGGCATGCCCAGGAGGTGGGGAAGGCGAGGCAGGATAGGGGCATGCTGGGGCATGCCCAGGAGGTTGGGAAGGCGAGGCAGCATAGGGGCATGCTGGGGCATGCCCAGGAGGTTGGGAAGGCGAGGCAGGATAGGGGTATGCTGGGGCATGCCCAGGAGGTTGGTAAGGCGAGGCAAGATAGGGGCATGCTGGGGCATGCCAAGGAGGTTGGGAAGGCGAGGCAGGATAGGGGCATGCTGGGGCATACCCAGGAAGTGGGGAAGGCGAGGCAGGATAGGGGCATGCTGGGGCATGACCAGGAGGTTGGGATAGATGGTGCCCCATGTACCCCAACCTGTTCAGGGTGTTACCTTTTCATTTTTCAGGTCACACCCATTATGTATTGGCCAGTCACCAATGGGATGCCAATTATTGATTATTATTGTTTTTATTGTTGTTGCATTTTTGTATTATTATTTTTCTCTATAATATAATAGTTCTTTTTCCACTCTTTTTTTGTTTTTCTTTTTCTTCACCCTAAAAATAGGAAATACAACTTGTGCATACGGCAAATTTCTGTACATTTGGTGGCCCTTAAAAGGGCAGTTGGGTTTTTCGAATGTTCAATTAAAAATATATACGTGTCAGGGTCTATTGACCTTTAGACTTCTTCACTGGTGTTTTTGGACGTTAGGGACGCGTTGGAATTCTTCAGCACTGAATTTTGACTGGATCTTCTTTTTTTTGGGTCGGCGAAGGTGGCGCCGATTGATAAAATGGTTGGATTATTTCGGATTCTCTTCTTGGAGGCAAGTGAACTCCTTGACCAATGTTTAGGGGCAATTCAAGGCCATTACAACCCATTTGATAATTGCTAATGGTCACCAAATTTCCAGTATAATCGACCCTCATCAATTCGGGTTCAAATTCAGGTGGTAATCCTAATCGGACGAAAAATGGTTTGGCCATCGATTTTGAAGCTTTGACCACAGTCCGGCAATCATTTTCAATTCTGACGACCACCGATGTTGGTGGGCAGAACTGGTAGTTGCAGCCAGGTTCCAAATTGAAGGAAGCCATGATGGTTCAAAAAAGTAGTGATATGATCCTCCCCCCCCCCATCCCCTGATACTTATATCCAAAAAAATTGCATGTCTTTTAAAAACATGTCTTTTAAAAAATGCATGTCTTCCCAAAACCCATGTCTTTTTCTAGGATAGGTAGGAAAATGCATGTCTTTCAAAAAACATTCCCTTCCAAAAACGCATGTCTTTAAAAAAAACTCATGTGTTTTGTACCTTGAAGACATGTAAAAGGAAATGGGGTAATGAATAAAAATAATTTTAGTACAACAAAAATAACAGGAAAAACTGATTAAAATAAAACAAATCACAAAAATGAGGAGGGCGCCCATGATGGTACTGTGTCTTTTAAGGGTACACATGCCATTTTATAAACACAGGTCTTTCATTTATACAAGTATAAGCACAGGTGTTCAAGGCAAGCTATCAAAAATGAATGATCCTTATGATAGTGGTTATGAATCAGGAAATGATAGTGGATATGAGTCAGAATAGCTAAAATTTATTTGAAAATATTCAACAAAAACCATTCCCATAAATTATTATAAAAAAATACAGAGAAAGAGTTTACGATAATATCAATATCATACCCTGACTTGTGAAAATTTACAGCTAGAATACCCATTGCAGCAAATAAAGTATAGAGGCGAGGTTTTGTATAGTTATTGGTCATAATACATTTACCAAAAACACAAAATTTTTAAATAAAGCAGAAATATTTTGAATGGTTGGTTCACAAATTGCCACTCTTGTTCCTGAGCTCCACTTTTTATCATAGAGTAAACTTCATCTTCTTCAAATTCGAGTTCACACGGCAACTTGGCTTTCTCATAAATGTATCGTCTAACTAATTTTCTACTAATTTCTGTCAACTCGTCCCTGATCATGTCCATTCTGGAAAAAGGTATAAATAGCCAAAATAAAACATATTACTTATAAAAAATGGCTCACTTACTTATCTTAGTGTCAATAATTGCTGTAACTCAGGCTTGTATTCATACAAATGAGACACTGGCAATTTGTAATGGTGTTACTAACTACAAAAATTTATCTAGCGAGATTCGATCATTGATCCTAGAAAACAATTGTGATTTTCGAGTTGATGATTGGAAAAATTTCTCAAAATGTTTACCAAAACTTCAAAAATTAAAATTTGAACCAAAGTGTGATCAGCATCTAGAAGTCGATGACTATTTCCCCAAAATTAGTGTTGGAGGCAGATGCTTGGAAGGCATGCACTATTTGAAACATGCAGAGCTTGATGCAATTTCAAAAGAAATTGTTGGATGTATAGTTTTATTAGCTTTACTTTTACTCTTATGCATTACAAAAGTCATAAAAACAGAAATTATATCAAAGTTTACAGTCAGACAACAATGAACAAATCAATACATCAGCTCTAAAAACTTCATGACAAAATTTGGCATCAGTTACAATAAATTTTCCAGATGTGAAAATTATAAAGGTCAATTTTGGTCGATCCATATAATAGTAAGTTCAGGTTCATAATATGCCTTTGATCCAAGATTCTTGTATATTTTTGGTAGGCTAACAGGGTGTCCCAAACTGCTTGATCCAACATAATTGTGAATTTTGAACGCAGGATCAGGATGATGTAACATTTGACCAACTTTTTCAAATGTTTGCTGAACTTGTTGATCGTTTTTTGATCCAGTGCATACAATTTTGCCAGAAGAAAATAAGATTACTGTGGCTTTTGGATTCTCAAGGTTTAGGCTCAAGCCTGGAAATCGACCAGAACCATACTTAAGAATTTTAGCATTATCTTGCTTGATTTTATGCAAATTAATCCTTGCTCCAAAATTAGAGCTAGAAATGATATTACAAATTTTCATTTTTAAAATGAAAATGATGAACAAGCTCGTAACAACAGTATTTATACCCCCAAAACACATGTTTTTTCAAAACACATGTGTTTCCAAAAACACATGGGTTTCAAGAGTATAAATAGCTGAAACATTTTTTTGTTTGCTCTGATCAAAATGGGATCAATCCAAAAAGTTATTGATTCTTCAATTTGGGTCAATAATGAGCATCTTATTGGCGTCCTATGGAAAAAGTTGATTGAACTTCAAATGGAAATTCCTCCCAAATTTCGGGCCACAACTATGAGAAATGGGAATTGGACAACTTGGCCGACCAATCATCAATGGTGAAACTTTGCAAACCTTGGTCGATAGTGGACTATGGCGAGATGATCCGAAAATTGTGAACTTCATTTTGGATAACAATGGAAGATTACCCCAATGCCAATGATCCATTTTTGGAAGTCCTGAATTTTGGGGCCATGTTTTTGAGGGCAATGAAGATGGTGATCAATGGGACGGTAATGGACCATTGAATGAATATTATAATGTTGGTGAAACCATCCACCTACATGTTCGCGGATTCAATGCAGAAGCTATTGGCTACCATGTTCAATTTTGCCACATCAATGAAATCAATGGTGAACACTTAAGGCAAATTTTTGATCACCTCTTGAATGTAGTATTGGTCAATCAAAATAATCAAGACCGAATTGGCATTGAAATCAATCATTGAAGCTTGGATAAAAGGATTTTGGTGCTTTCACTGATCGTGAATTTGTAAATGCTGATCGAATTTTGGCAATTGCTCAAGGAGTGCAACAGTCAAATCAAGAATTCAGATTTGATGAAGACATGCACTTCAAAGTTGTTATTGTCAACGGAATTGAAGGGGGTAAAGGTCAACATGAAGCTGCCCCAAATAGAATAATAAATTGGCAGCAGTGGTTCCAAAAGCATTGTGGTCATGGAGACTGTTTTCCACAGGTATGAAAATTTTGATTTCTGAAAATTAGCATACAAAATTTGCTTTTTCAGATAAAGAATGAGGATAATCTGTGCTTGGCCCGAGCAGTTGTGACAGCAAAAGCGATAGCTGACAATGATGCTAAAACCAAAACAATTAAGCAGGGTGACAAGGATCCGAAAATTCTGGAGCGAGAATTGGCCAAAAAATTGATGGTTGATGCTGGCTTGGGTGATTTCAAAGGACAATGTGGCATTGAAGAAGCCAAAAAAATTCAAGAATTTTTGGCACCAAATTATCACATGAAAATTTTTTCAAAAGATCATTTCAATGCCCTGATCTACCAAAGTGATGAAGCTGCCCATATTTTGCATTTGTATTTCTATGACAGCCATTTTGATATGATAACAAAAATGCCAGCCTTTATGGATCGATCCAATTTTTGTGAAAAGTGTAATATTGGCTACTGTCATAAAGAAGACCACAAGTGCAACCATGAAATCTGCCCCTGCTGCAACAATGATCAAAAATACCAATTTGGAAATTGGGTCAAATGCATTGATTGCAACAGGTAAAAAAAATTAAACTTGTTTGCTGACACATACTAATTTTATATTATTTAGATGGTTCATGAGCCGAACTTGCTTTGACAATCATAAAAATGACAAAATTGTTACCAAAAAGGGCAAAGTCCAAAAAGTAGATCCAACCTGCCAGAAAATAAAGCAGTGCAAAACATGTAACCTGCAAATGTTCTGCAAAACATGTGGAGAAAATGTCTGCAAAGATAACCATGCCTGTTATATGAAAGTAAAGAGGTTTTTTCAATGAGTTAAACATGGTTTTAATTATTGATTTTTGAGGTCATAAATGATGAATTGAAGCAAAAAAGAAGGCCAATCTCCATATTTTTTGACTTTGAAACAAGGCAAGATGTCATCATGGGCGAAAATGAAAATGGAAATATAATGAAGCATATACCCAATTGTTGTGTGGCCTATCGAGTTTGTGATGTATGTTGGAACAAAGATTTGGGCATATGTCCAAATTGTGGAGGCCAAAATCGACATATTTTTGTGGGAGACAATTGTTGTGAATTCTCACAAAAAATACTGGGAAAATTCTCAATTTACTAAACTACAGTAAACTTTCACAGATGAAAATTGACTTCCCAACAAATACAACTTGCATTCTATCATTTTATGATAAAAGGGCGGAGATTTATCAATAGAACACAGAACTACAAGTGACTCAGATGTAGGAGAAACTCCGCCTATTTGTTTAATATTCACAGAGAAAAAAGATAATGCATAATTCATGAGAAGAAATGCATACATTTGAATATCAACAAAGAAGAACATGAGGAAACCGAGATTTTTCCAGTGATAACCTGATTTTTGTATGTGTTTTATTATATTTTGTTGAATATATAATTTCTTATCCCACGCGTTCATTACCATATCTTTGCACACCATTTTAGTATATATACACGTGTATTTTGTCTGTTTCATTCTTTCTAACATTTGACCTTTATTGTATATTGTGCGTACTGATATTTTATATTACTGTATATTGTGCTTATCCACAATAAAGGTTAGTAAATATTTTATCTTTTATTGCTACTAGTCGAACCCCCAACTGAGATAGAGTCTCTTTGACCGCTCTCAGTTGACATAAATTTAAAAAATAGCGATAAAAATTGGCACCCTTGGCGGGGAAACAGATCAAAATAGAGTAACCCTGTTTATATATTATAGAGGTAGTTGGACACATAGTGGTATACTGGTATATAGAGTCGATCCTGGTATAAGGAACATATAGTCCACTCAGATAATAGTGCTATATTAGAGTCCTTAGTCAGGGTTATAAAATTAATTGTCCACTAACTCAAAATTTTCCGGTCAAACAGTGGTAATATAATATCAGAGCATATAGTTAAAATATGACTGATAAATTTGTGTCACGATCTGTCCCCATAAGACAATTAATAGATGTACTTCAAGACAAATTAGTAGTATATATGCAAGAAGTTGGAGATTTGCCTGACTTCTATGCTGATAAAAATTTATCAAATGAGGAAAAGTGTCTTGAATTAGAAAATGTGATATACATAAAGAAAAATTTGTTAAATAAAATAAATCATTCTGTTGGGGCCCTAGAGGCACAGCAGATGCAATGGGATAACTTACAGAGATCTCTCATAGATGAGGATCTAAATAAAGAATTAGAAATTTATTCAGAATATTGTTCAAGGAATCCCAGTTTCATTCAAGTAATAATAGAAAGCAGAGAATCAGCTTTCACTCTAGAGTCACAGATTGAAGAAATAAGAGACTTAATCATGCGACTGAGTGGAACTGTGCAAGGGACATCAAATAATGTTCCCTTGGCATCTTATAATCCTAATAGCAGTCCTCGATGGGACAGTTTAAGAATTCAGTTGCCAACTTTGCAACTACCGGCATTTTATGGTGATCCCTTAAAATGGATCGAGTTTTGGGATGCCTTTGAAGCTGCGGTTCATAGGCAAGATATCCCACCAGTTCAGAAATTCAGTTATCTCCTCAGTAATTTAAGATGTCGTGCTTATAAGGCAATAGAAGGCATTGCAGTTACCAATGCAACATACAATGATGCAATTGAAATTTTGAAAAATAGATTTGGAGATAATAAGGTCATTGAAAGAGGCTTGTATTCCCAGCTAAAAGCCATGCCCAAGTCTACTAGCAAAACATTGGATTTGAGGCATACTCTGGAAAATATAGAAAGAATAACTAGACAGTTAAAAAGTCTAAGAGAAGATTTAGAGCAGCCAGCACTTATGATGCTTATTTTGGAAAAATTGCCCACTGATAATTTGATAAAGTTGGGAGAAATGAAACCTGCTCATGAGGAATGGACAGTTGATCTGCTAAGTCATAATTCAAATGAAATAATTAGAAATAAAGAAGAAGCTTATCAAATTTCTAATTTTGAACATAAAAGTCAAAGTGAGTTCCATAATTATAACAGAGAACGAGAAAACAACAATCAGTTTAGAGGTACAACTGATTCATTTGTCAATGCTGTTCAGAATCAAACAAAAAGAACAGTAAGTTTTCAAAATGAAAGAAAATTTGATTCATCAAGATATGATCCAGCAAAAATAAGGCCATGCATATTTTGTGGCGATATTCATTGGAATGACCAGTGCCCAAAATATGATTTGGATCAAAGAAAACAAAAACTGAGTGAAAAGAAACTCTGTTTTAAGTGTTTAAAGCCAGGACATATGATAAGAGAATGCAGTCTTCCAATAGTTTGTGCACATTGTAAAGGAGAAAATCACAATAGGGCCATTTGTCCAAAATTTCTCAAAAATAAAGAAAATAGTGGATTTGAATGCCTTTTGAACCGCAACAATCCCAAAAAAGATGAAAGAAAAGTAGAGACCACAGCTGCAGCTGTGGATGTATCATGCGCCAGTGTGGTAGAACCGGAGACTCTTATTGTTGAGTCCCATGGCTCAGATAACATTAGGTTGTCAACCACAACCATACACATAAAAAATTTAGATACAAAACAAAATTTCAAGGTAAATATCTTTCTTGATTGTGGAAGTCAAAGATCATACTTGACCAATAGCCTGAAAGACAAAATGGGATTGAATGCCAAAGATATAGAACAATTATCAGTTTATACCTTTGCATCCAAGACCCCTCAAAAAATCAATACCTGTCTAGTGGAGTTTGGAATACTCTTGACAGATGGATCTATTAAGAAAGTCATTATGAATGCAGTACCGCATTTAACTGAAAATATTCATCAAGTAAAAGTTACACAGAATGACAAAGAGTTTTTGTCAACTTTCAATTTGGCTTACCATGTAGCTGAATCAGATTATATAAAACCTGATATACTGATAGGTATGGACTATTTCTGGGATGTCATGGAAAATGCCCAAACTATGAAACTACCATCAGGTTTGTTTTTGATATCCTCAAAGTTAGGATTTATTTTATCAGGAAAAAAAATTAGTGATCGGCCCAAAAACTCAGTGAGTGCTGGAGCTATTGCTTTCTCAAATGATAATTTTGATGAAAATAATATAAATTTAGAAAAATTTTGGAACTTAGAAAGTATGGGAATCACTGATTACTCCAACATAACAGAAAATGAAGTAGCCTTGAAATCTTTCAATGATACCGTAAAATTCAATGATGAAAATAAAAGATATGAAATTTGTTGGCCGTGGAGAGATAATAAAGATGGGCTACCGGACAATTTTGGATTAAGCCTAGGTAGATTCAAATCTGTAGTAAAAAGATTGAAAGATGATCATGACTTACTACAAAAATATGATCATATCATGAAGGAACAGCTTAATAAAGGAATAATTGAAAAGGTTACTTCCAGTGATCCAATGACTTTGAAGCATTATTTGCCACACCATCCTGTGATCACACCTGAAAAAACTACAACAAAATTAAGAATTATCTATGATGCTTCTGCAAAATCAAAGAAGAGTGCATTGAGTCTTAATGACTGCATGTATCCTGGACAAATCATCACGCCTGATCTTTGTGGCATTTTGATACGTTTTCGGCTGCATCCAATAGCAGTTGTAGCTGATGTAGAAAAAGCTTTTTTACAAATTGAAATCAATAACACTGATAGAGATGTGACTAGATTTTTGTGGCTTAATGATCCCACCAGTCAAGATACTGAAGGAAATACTCAAGTATATAGATTTTGTAGAGTACCTTTTGGTATAAATTGTAGTCCTTTCATTTTAAATGCTACACTAAAGCACCACTTGTTGAAAGCGGGGACTACAAATGCACTTAAAGCTTCAAAAAACTTATACATTGATAATCTAATCACTGGATTAGAAGATGAACAAAAAGCAATAGAATTTTATAAAGAGATGAAATTATTATTTAGTGAAGCAAATATGAACCTCAGGGAATGGAACTCAAATTCTCAGTATGTTCAACAGAGTCTGCCTGAGGACGATAAGTCTAAGGAAGAAATTACAAAAATTTTAGGAGTAAAATGGAATATAAATGATGATACCTTATTATTTGAGTTATCTTTGAAAAATAATGGAGTAACAAAAATGACAAAAAGAGAATTTTTAAAACAACTGGCAAGTATATTTGATCCTCTAGGATTTCTTTCCCCATTTACGATGCAAGGAAAATATTTTATCCAAAATTTATGGAAAGAAAAACTGCAGTGGGATGAAGTCACCACTGAACAAAAACAAATGGAATGGAATCAAATCACTGAAAAATGGACAAAATTTTCCTCAATCACAGTTCCCAGATTCATGAAATTCATTGCAAAAAATTCAAAATATTCATTAGTGACCTTTGTGGATGCGTCCAAATTAGCTTATGCAGCAGCAGTATATTTAGTGATAACCACAGAAGATGGTTCAAAAGAAAGTGATCTGATATACTCAAAAAATCGATTAGCTCCTATGAAAGAAATCACTATACCTAGGTTAGAACTAATGGCTGCTGTGATAGGTAAAAGAGCAATAGAATTTGTTTCAAATCAAATGGGCATAAAAATTGAGGATAAATATATATTTTCTGACTCAAAATGTGTCCTCTATTGGCTTAATTCTACTAAAGCACTAAGCATTTTTGTATCCAATAGAGTGAAAGAGTTAAAAAATTCAGATGATGTTCATTACCATTATGTAAAGACAAATGAAAATCCAGCTGATATTGCTACAAGATTCACTGATAGCAGTGGATTTAATAATGAATTATGGCTTCATGGTCCCCAATGGCTTATGACTCACGAATGGCCAATAGAATCTATAGATCCCAAAGATATAACTGTGGAATATTCTAGCCAACTTTTGGAAGAGGATACCACTCTAGTTAACCTTGCTGAACAAAGAGAATTTTTTGATATTAAAAAATACTCCTCATGGGGAAAAGTACAAAGAATCATGATATATGTACTAAGATTTTTGAAAAATAAATTTGGAAACTTGGAAAATCAAGAAAATTTAGAGTTTTTGTCAAAAATAAAAAGGAATGGTTGTTTTTCCCTTGGGGAATTTAATACTGTTGAAATTCTGCTAATAAAGCAGTGTCAGTCGAGAAATTATAATGAAGAAACATCAGCAACAAAGCTACTATTCAAACAACTGGGTGTAAAAAAGGACCCAGGAAATATTTTGAGGTGTTATGGGCGCCTCAGTAACTCAGAATTGGTAAATGATGCCAAATTTCCAATCCTTCTTCCACAGAAAGATCATCTAACAACATTAATAGTCCTAGAGACACATGAAAAACTGATGCATTTTGGAACCTCACATACCTTATCAATGGTAAGAAAAAGATATCGGATTCCTAAAGGTAGACAAACTGTAAAAAGAATTTTGAAGACCTGTCAAATATGTAAAAAATATACCAATGGTCCTTTTATGCAACCACCATTTGCACAGTTACCAAAGGAAAGAGTAAATCGGGCAACCCCGTTCCAGTATGCTGGTGTAGATTATTTTGGACCATTGAAGATTAAAGGTGAAGATGGTAGCCAATACAAATATTGGGTCTGTCTTTTCACTTGTTTAGTGACAAGAGCAATTCACTTAGAATATGTTAACAGTTTGACAGCCACAACTTTCTTAAACTGTCTTAGAAGATTTATAGCAAGGCGAGGAAAGCCTGATAAAATTATCTCTGACAATGCATCACAATTCAAGTTAACAGAAAGGGCCATAAATAGTGTATGGCCAGAAAATGCAGTAGAGGAAGTCCAGAATTATTGTTCATCAGAAAGAATAAAATGGGTATTCATGCCAGAATTTGCTCCCTGGGAAGGAGGCTTTTATCAGAGGCTGATAGGAACAGTAAAACAAGGTATAAAAAGAGTTATGGGCTGAAAATTAATTGGCTTAGAAGACTTCTTAACCCTCTTGGCACAGGTAGAAGCTATAGTAAATTCAAGACCTCTAATTTATGAAACAGATGAATTACCAAACCATAGTCTAAGACCTATGGATTTTCTAAATGCAAACTCAAAATGTGGGACTCCTCAGTTAGAGGAAGATCGCCATGAAGAAGAAGAAGATGAACATGTACCAGTAGAGTTAAATTCGACTCAAAAATTGATAAAATATTGGAAAGAAACTCAAGAAGTACTTGATTATTTTTGGTTAATTTGGAATGAAACTTACTTAACTAGTCTTAGAGAAAGATTTACATCAGACCATAAACAACCGAGGATACACTCGAACTTCAAACCAAATGAAAATGACATTGTACTCATAAAAGAAGATAAAGTCCCAAGAGGTTACTGGAAATTGGGAAAAATTGTCAAGTTAAATAGAGGTCAAGATGGAGAGGTTAGATCAGTTAACCTTCAAACAGCAAATGGAAATACTATAAGACGACCAGTTAATCTAGTGCATCCCTTAGAAATTTCAAACCACAAAAGTGATGAAATTGAGCAGGAGGCTAACAATACAGAGGAAGATACCCGAAATGTTAGTCAAACAAGTTATGTGAGTACATTCAAAGTACCACAGTATCTCTCGCTACTAAAATTTAAACTAAGTTCTATGATCATGTATATTTGCATATTTTTAACTGTGCTTAGTGGACTGTGCGCCCCACAGACAAAAGTAGCATATAAAAATAAATTATTACCTGGTAATCCATTGGCCAGGCATAATAAGGAAATATTAACATGGCCACAAATATTTCCTATAAAGAAAATGAAAAAATTAATGACGACAACAGTAATCACAGTAGCAACGAGTCCTAAGCTCAAAGTAAAGGTCAAAGGAATAAAGAATCTTGATCTGGACACAAAAAGCTTAGAAAAAACTACTATACAGCTAGCACATATGAACAAATTAACAGTAAAGAGTACTAAATTTTTTACAGAAGAAACAGGAGAAATAAATAACAAAAGTTTTGGAAAGCAGAATATAAATGATTCTGAAAGCATCAATGCATTTTTTATGACGAAAACTTTCACTAGCTTATTTGAAATTCAAAGTACAACACCACAAAATGCAGAAAGCATTAAAAATGCTGTGTGGGATAAAATTGAATATTGCATGATAAATGAAAGTGAAATAATACACGCACAAACGTGTGTACAAGAAGGAATAGTGATAAGAAAAATGAAGATCACTAATGAGCTTTGTGCTATCAAAGTCATATGCAGACAAGGATTATCCTTATCAGGAAAAGGGACCTGTGGAAAAACTTGTAGATGTCCTAAATGGTCAAGTGGATGTGCTCAGAAAGAAGGGGTAAATATTACATTGCCTTTGAACTACAAGAAAATTTTAGCACGATCAACCCCATCCATTTGCTCTTTTGTAAAAAGTGAAGTGTGTTCTCCTGTGGAATTAATTGCCGAACTCAATCAGATAGAACTTTATAATGGAGAAAAATATTATGTTAAGAATCTCCAGTTAACATATGAAACTGGGCCAGAAAGAGAAAAAGTTTGTGTGGGGGAGGGCCCACCAATAGTGGGTACCCCAGATTTTTGCAAAAATTTTAACTGCACTGCAAATGGTAAGGGCAAAACATACTGTTATTTTGAAGCCCATGAAATTGTAAAATTCATTAATGAAGATGGGGCAGTCCCGATAAAAGCATGGGGAAGTATCAAAGTATCCTACTATGACCATAAATCAAAGGGATCTCTTTTTAAAATTCCAGACTGTTCCTCATGTTCTATCAAATGTATCCAGGGTGGAGTTCACATAGAATTGGAGGAAAATGTGGGAGCAATAGAAATTTGTTCTAACCCATACTGTTATGAAATCAGTTTCCCTGGAAAGCAGGAAGAAATTTTCTTTCCTCCTGATGTAGAACTCACTAGGCATGAATTTGTCTTAAAGATATGGATCAGCGGTGTTGTGCAGAAAACGATTAGTAAAACGTGTGAGGCACAACCGTTTTGTGAATCAATTAAGTGCATTTTTTGCCTTGAACTCTTACATAATCCGCAGTGCAGTCCTACGGGTTATCTACTATTAATTTGCCTCATTACATATATATTTTCTGGAGCATTATATTTTTTAGTGAAAATAATATTTCAGACTTTAAAAGTCATAGTATATATTTTGAAAATTTTACTTAAATTGGTCAGATTTTGCATTCGTAATTGTTGTACAAAAACAGGCACACTTATGCAACATAGATCAAGAAGACTATTTAGTTATAGGCCTCTTAGAGACAGCTCCTTATTCACTATCATTTTGGTTTGTTTTAATGTACTTCCTTACATTGATTGTTGTAGTAAAGTGACCACTTTGACTGCACAACAATCAGTGTGCAGTGAAACAAATGATAGTAAAATTGACTGCACAATAACGCAAACAACAAGAGTAGCCTTAGTGCCTCAAGGACAAGATACTTGCCTGCTCATAAAAGATTTTAACAATAATTCAGTAGGCGTTTTAGCCATATCAGTAGATCAAATAAAATTGCATTGTAGTATGCATAGTGACTACTTTACACGATCAATAAAGATGTATGTCAAATCATCTAGAAGATGTCCTAGTATGGGATCATGCTCAGGAGACGCATGTGTTAGCACTCAACCTGGTACAATGATACCTGAATTGGCAGATGAGGCTAACAAGTATCCAGGGTATACATATTGTCTCGAGTCATGTGGGTGTGCAGGATGTGGATGTTTCTTCTGCTCCTCCGCATGTCTATTTTATAGAATATATGCTAAGCCTGTATCAGAGAAAATTTATGAAGTTTTTTCATGCCCTAAGTGGGAATATCAAATAAAAGTAACTGCAAGAATAACATTAAATAATGAGCAGTTACAAGAAAGTTTTATATTAAGACCTGGTACTTCAGCTGAATGGAAAAATATGGGAATTAGCATACCATCAATGAATTCTCCTCAAGTTCCGATATTAGGCAGTCAATTTTTAACAGATGGAAAAAGAACAGCCATTGTAAAAGCATCTGCTTCTAGTCAACCAATATCAGGTAGTATTGGTCAATTTCAATGCCCAAACAAACTAAGAGCATCCAAACTTGATTGCTATCTTCCCTCTAATCCTTGTCAGTGTCAAGGAAGAGAAACCCAAGTTGCATGTACATGTGATGACCAGGCATTGGAAGAAATATTCACCAGAAAAGAATATCCTTTACCATTGAAAATGCAGGGATTTACTATTTCAGGGGAAGGAACTGAGGTCTCAGCTGAATTCAACAGTATAGCCTCATTAGAACTCCAAATTGATATGAAAGGTTTCAACTTAGTCACAAAAATTCATAAAAACACATGTCAGATACAAGTAATAAAATTTGGAGGATGTTACAGCTGTTTAACAGGTGCAAAATCGGAACACATCTGTAAAACTGATTTTGGTGATGCTATAGCTCATATTTACTGTGGAAACATTCATTTCACTTCAACTTGTACTCCATCAGGAGTAAAATCTATCTCCACATTAAACTTTGCAAGAGCTAACATAAATGAAAGTTGTACTGTGCAATGTCCAGCAAGTACTACTAATTTTGTTATCAGTGCAATATTAATCTATATTGAAAAAGATAGACTGAGTAATATCTCAAACATCATAACAGCATCTAATGGAACAGAGCACTCAGACTATAGCATATTCAGTAATATTTTTACTGATTTTTCCAAAATGAACTGGTTCAAAACTATAGTCACAGTGATAATTGCAATATTCCTAGTTGTTATCACTATAATGTTTGCACCAATGATAATGCAAATCTTGTGCACTCTTCCCTCTGCATTTAGAAAAAAGAGGAGAGGAGTACAAAAGTATAGTAATAAGCAGTTGTAGTCTGCTTACTTTATTTGTACATAGTGTAAATTGATAGTATGAATATTTTTATAATATATCTTAAGTAATGGAGGGAGTACTTTATGTTATATTCTATATAACTTTCTTCTGATATAAATAGTGTGTATAATTTTTAGATGATGAAAATTTGCATAATCTGTAAAGAAAAGACACACGCTTGGTGTCACTGTCCATCCAACAAGTCAGACCAAGAAAAATTTTGTTTCATTTGCAAAAAAGTAACCCACAACCATGTATTGTGTGGGTACAATAAGAAAAAATCAGCAACTTTGCTAAAGAAAGTACTGAACAAAGAAGCTATGAAATTATTATTGAAACATGCTGATGATATGAGCAAAAACGAATGAAATTGTAGTCCCTCAGGGTTCTCAGTAATGAAAGGAAAAAATGACAGAGAAAGATTACTTAATTTTCTGTATTTTCAGAAATATGGAAACAGTGAATTCAAATTTATCATGCTTCATCTCCAAGGTTAGAATTTATTGTCAAATTCTCAAGGACAACCATCTCCTTGATAAGCCAAAAGCAATTAAAGCATTTGGCAATACATTATTCTACATGCTGTCCCCTAATGCTCAACAACTCTTTGGGGAGAGAGGTGTTGCTACTCTATACACCTACTTGTGGAACTTATTAGCAGCGACATCTATTCCTGTAGAAATTGCCACAGGAGAATTTTATGATTATTTAAATACTGATAGCAGAGTGGAATGGGCGTCTTTCAATGAAAAGGAGATCAATCAGATAATTGGTTGTATTAGACCATGGAATACATTCCTAGATATTGATGAAAACCCTCTGAATGATAATGATGCTATATCCACCACTTGGAGTGAAGAGGCCTTTTATATGGGAAACCCGGAGGCTTAGAATTTTACTGAATAAAATTTATCTGGGTATTTTGTTTTTTGTCAGTCTATTCATGGATACCAATAACCATATACCAATACTTGTCATTAGACAATATATATCATTACTTGACTATTATTAAAATATGAATAATCATCAGTCGGTTTTTAGGAAATGTCAGACCTTGAAATACGGAGCCAAATCTACAATTTTATATTCAACCTCCGTTGTCATGTAAAGGTGTTGCAATCAATCCAATTATTGAATGAAGAAATAGCCCTTCAAAATATAGCAATCAAAATATATCCCTTGGTATCTGTCACAATGATGCTGTGGTTCGAGCAAAATAAAGAAATGTTCCAAGAAACAAATGGTCAAAAAGCTTTCGCTAGACATTTGTGGTATCTTATCAATAATGACATAATCTGCTCCCATCAGATAAGTACACTGCTTTATCATTGTTCATGCTCATTCATGAAACAGGAATGGCTTACATATGATATTTATAAATTGATAGGTGGCATAATATATGGGATAGATAGTAACCCAACCAATGATGGAAAAGAAGTATTAACTGAATTCTTATGTATTGACTAGATAATAAAATTTAAATGTGTGACCTGGTTATTGCTGTCCTATTAGTTATATCACTACCTTTTTCAGAACAGTGATGAATTTATATGTACATCATGATATTGTTTAGATGTTTCCCAATAGAAACAATTTTCAACAACAGGCTCAATATCTGATCAGGAAAAGAGAGATCAATGGACAAAAATTTCGCCCTTATCCTAAATATTGCAAAATATGCTCAAAGATGGGCCATAGTACAAAGGAATGCTGGTTCAATAGTATCCATCCATTCAACAATAATGGAAGTTTTCAAATGATTCCAGTTTGTAAGTTTAGAAAATCATATAACAATCGATATTTTTCCTTTCAAGGGGGAACTCATGTGAAACCCATGCCAACAAACAAATTTTGTGAAAAATGTGGCACATCACTGATGCCAAAGGCAGAAATTGATCAAAGTCCATCAAATGAGACACAGCATAGTTTCAATTCAACTGTGAATACAGCAAAACCGATGGTACAAAATGAAAAACAAGAATGGCTGGAAGAATCAGATGATGAAACAACTGATAAAAATATTCGTAGAGATAAATTCTTCATTGAAAGAGAATGATGTCACATTGTTACATCACAGAATAAATTTTTATGAAAAAAGAAAAGTGAAATGAAAACAAGGCAAGTTGTTTTTTTTTTATGACATCATTACTTTGATGACCTAGCTAAAGATATATTACAAATAAGCCACAATGATGCAAACCACCCACAAGCTTAATTAATATTGTTTCCACTTCCCAAACACCCACATGAATGTATTAAGAACGCTATAAAAAGAGATAAATTTTATCACTGAAACATTGCAGAGCCATATTGATACACTTCATCGATAATTTTCTTCATTCACAAGAAAAATGAGTTTAATTGAAAAGTTAAAATTATTTCTTGTGAATTTGCGAGTTTTTGTCAAGATAATGGAAAGCAATTATACATGGATTGAAGATGCCAAGGTAAAATTTGGGCGTAAAATGTTTCTTATGATGTCAATGGCATCACTAGAAACACTACAGTATCAATGGTGTAGTGGAAGAGACACTAATTTTAATGAGTATGTGTGAAACTTATTTGCCAAGGATTTCATCCCAATTGAAACGTCAACAAGTTGTTTATATGAATATATGGAACCATCTGAATGAGAAATATGGAGTGACTATCGAGAAGGAGAAATCAATCAGCTCATTGCTGAGTTGAATGAAGAAGAAGACTCCGAAAGTGATACAATCACGATATCAAGTACTGACACTATCAGTTAAATGAATAAATGTCGTGTCATAATAAATGTTGTGTTGAAAATAAAAGAGAAAGTTTTTTTTCTCCTGTTGGAAGAGTTGATAATTCTCACAAAAAATACTGGGAAAATTCTCAATTTACTAAACTACAGTAAACTTTCACAGATAAAAATTGACTTCCCAACAAATACAACTTGCATTCTATCATTTTTTGATAAAAGGGCGGAGATTTATCAAAAGAACACAGAACTACAAGTGACTCAGATGTAGGAGAAACTCCGCCTATTTGTTTAATATTCACAGAGAAAAAAGATAATGCATAATTCATGAGAAGAAATGCATGCATTTGAATATCAACGAAGAAGAACATGAGGAAACCGAGATTTTTCCAGTGATAACCTGATTTTTGTATGTGTTTTATTATATTTTGTTGAATATATAATTTCTTATCCCATGCGTTCATTACCATATCTTTGCATACCATTTTAGTATATATACTCGCGTATTTTGTCTGTTTCATTCTTTCTAACATTCGACCTTTATTGTATATTGTGCGTACTGATATTTTATATTACTGTATATTGTGCTTATCCACAATAAAGGTTAGTAAATATTTTATCTTTTATTGCTACTAGTCGAACCCCCAACTGAGATAGAGTCTCTTTGACCGCTCTCAGTTGACATAAATTTAAAAAATAGCGATAAAAATTGGCACCCTTGGCGGGGAAACAGATCAAAATAGAGTAACCCTGTTTATATATTATAGAGGTAGTTGGACACATAGTGGTATACTGGTATATAGAGTCGATCCTGGTATAAGGAACATATAGTCCACTCAGATAATAGTGCTATATTAGAGTCCTTAGTCAGGGTTATAAAATTAATTGTCCACTAACTCAAAATTTTCCGGTCAAACAGTGGTAATATAATATCAGAGCATATAGTTAAAATATGACTGATAAATTTGTGTCACGATCTGTCCCCATAAGACAATTAATAGATGTACTTCAAGACAAATTAGTAGTATATATGCAAGAAGTTGGAGATTTGCCTGACTTCTATGCTGATAAAAATTTATCAAATGAGGAAAAGTGTCTTGAATTAGAAAATGTGATATACATAAAGAAAAATTTGTTAAATAAAATAAATCATTCTGTTGGGGCCCTAGAGGCACAGCAGATGCAATGGGATAACTTACAGAGATCTCTCATAGATGAGGATCTAAATAAAGAATTAGAAATTTATTCAGAATATTGTTCAAGGAATCCCAGTTTCATTCAAGTAATAATAGAAAGCAGAGAATCAGCTTTCACTCTAGAGTCACAGATTGAAGAAATAAGAGACTTAATCATGCGACTGAGTGGAACTGTGCAAGGGACATCAAATAATGTTCCCTTGGCATCTTATAATCCTAATAGCAGTCCTCGATGGGACAGTTTAAGAATTCAGTTGCCAAAATTGCAACTACCGGCATTTTATGGTGATCCCTTAAAATGGATCGAGTTTTGGGATGCCTTTGAAGCTGCGGTTCATAGGCAAGATATCCCACCAGTTCAGAAATTCAGTTATCTCCTCAGTAATTTAAGATGTAGTGCTTATAAGGCAATAGAAGGCATTGCAGTTACCAATGCAACATACAATGATGCAATTGAAATTTTGAAAAATAGATTTGGAGATAATAAGATCATTGAAAGAGGCTTGTATTCCCAGCTAAAAGCCATGCCCAAGTCTACTAGCAAAACATTGGATTTGAGGCATACTCTGGAAAATATAGAAAGAATAACTAGACAGTTAAAAAGTCTAAGAGAAGATTTAGAGCAGCCAGCACTTATGATGCTTATTTTGGAAAAATTGCCCACTGATATTTTGATAAAGTTGGGAGAAATGAAACCTGCTCATGAGGAATGGACAGTTGATCTGCTAAGTCATAATTCAAATGAAATAATTAGAAATAAAGAAGAAGCTTATCAAATTTCTAATTTTGAACATAAAAGTCAAAGTGAGTTCCATAATTATAACAGAGAACGAGAAAACAACAATCAGTTCAGAGGTACAACTGATTCATTTGTCAATGCTGTTCAGAATCAAACAAAAAGAACAGTAAGTTTTCAAAATGAAAGAAAATTTGATTCATCAAGATATGATCCAGCAAAAATAAGGCCACGCATATTTTGTGGCGATATTCATTGGAATGACCAGTGCCCAAAATATGATTTGGATCAAAGAAAACAAAAACTGAGTGAAAAGAAACTCTGTTTTAAGTGTTTAAAGCCAGGACATATGATAAGAGAATGCAGTCTTCCAATAGTTTGTGCACATTGTAAAGGAGAAAATCACAATAGGGCCATTTGTCCAAAATTTCTCAAAAATAAAGAAAATAGTGGATTTGAATGCCTTTTGAACCGCAACAATCCCAAAAAAGATGAAAAAAAAGTAGAGACCACAGCTGCAGCTGTGGATGTATCATGCGCCAGTGTGGTAGAACCCGAGACTCTTATTGTTGAGTCCCATGGCTCAGATAACATTAGGTTGTTAACCACAACCATAAACATAAAAAATTTAGATACAAAACAAAATTTCAAGGTAAATATCTTTCTTGATTGTGGAAGTCAAAGATCATACTTGACCAATAGCCTGAAAGACAAAATGGGATTGAATGCCAAAGATATAGAACAATTATCAGTTTATACCTTTGCATCCAAGACCCCTCAAAAAATCAATACCTGTCTAGTGGAGTTTGGAATACTCTTGACAGATGGATCTATTAAGAAAGTCATTATGAATGCAGTACCGCATTTAACTGAAAATATTCATCAAGTAAAAGTTACACAGAATGACAAAGAGTTTTTGTCAACTTTCAATTTGGCTTACCATGTAGCTGAATCAGATTATATAAAACCTGATATACTGATAGGTATGGACTATTTCTGGGATGTCATGGAAAATGCCCAAACTATGAAACTACCATCAGGTTTGTTTTTGATATCCTCAAAGTTAGGATTTATTTTATCAGGAAAAAAGATAAGTGATCGGCCCAAAAACTCAGTGAGTGCTGGAGCTATTGCTTTCTCAAATGATGATTTTGATGAAAATAATATAAATTTAGAAAAATTTTGGAACTTAGAAAGTATGGGAATCACTGATTACTCCAACATAACAGAAAATGAAGTAGCCTTGAAATCTTTCAATGATACCGTAAAATTCAATGATGAAAATAAAAGATATGAAATTTGTTGGCCGTGGAGAGATAATAAAGATGGGCTACCGGACAATTTTGGATTAAGCCTAGGTAGATTCAAATCTGTAGTAAAAAGATTGAAAGATGATCATGACTTACTACAAAAATATGATCATATCATGAAGGAACAGCTTAATAAAGGAATAATTGAAAAGGTTACTTCCAGTGATCCAATGACTTTGAAGCATTATTTGCCACACCATCCTGTGATCACACCTGAAAAAACTACAACAAAATTAAGAATTGTCTATGATGCTTCTGCAAAATCAAAGAAGAGTGCATTGAGTCTTAATGACTGCATGTATCCTGGACAAATCATCACGCCTGATCTTTGTGGCATTTTGATACGTTTTCGGCTGCATCCAATAGCAGTTGTAGCTGATGTAGAAAAAGCTTTTTTACAAATTGAAATCAATAACACTGATAGAGATGTGACTAGATTTTTGTGGCTTAATGATCCCACCAATCAAGATACTGAAGGAAATACTCAAGTATATAGATTTTGTAGAGTACCTTTTGGTATAAATTGTAGTCCTTTCATTTTAAATGCTACACTAAAGCACCACTTGTTGAAAGCGGGGACTACAAATGCACTTAAAGCTTCAAAAAACTTATACATTGATAATCTAATCACTGGATTAGAAGATGAACAAAAAGCAATAGAATTTTATAAAGAGATGAAATTATTATTTAGTGAAGCAAATATGAACCTCAGGGAATGGAACTCAAATTCTCAGTATGTTCAACAGAGTCTGCCTGAGGACGATAAGTCTAAGGAAGAAATTACAAAAATTTTAGGAGTAAAATGGAATATAAATGATGATACCTTATTATTTGAGTTATCTTTGAAAAATAATGGAGTAACAAAAATGACAAAAAGAGAATTTTTAAAACAACTGGCAAGTATATTTGATCCTCTAGGATTTCTTTCCCCATTTACGATGCAAGGAAAATATTTTATCCAAAATTTATGGAAAGAAAAACTGCAGTGGGATGAAGTCACCACTGAACAAAAACAAATGGAATGGAATCAAATCACTGAAAAATGGACAAAATTTTCCTCAATCACAGTTCCCAGATTCATGAAATTCATTGCAAAAAATTCAAAATATTCATTAGTGACCTTTGTGGATGCGTCCAAATTAGCTTATGCAGCAGCAGTATATTTAGTGATAACCACAGAAGATGGTTCAAAAGAAAGTGATCTGATATACTCAAAAAATCGATTAGCTCCTATGAAAGAAATCACTATACCTAGGTTAGAACTAATGGCTGCTGTGATAGGTAAAAGAGCAATAGAATTTGTTTCAAATCAAATGGGCATAAAAATTGAGGATAAATATATATTTTCTGACTCAAAATGTGTCCTCTATTGGCTTAATTCTACTAAAGCACTAAGCATTTTTGTATCCAATAGAGTGAAAGAGTTAAAAAATTCAGATGATGTTCATTACCATTATGTAAAGACAAATGAAAATCCAGCTGATATTGCTACAAGATTCACTGATAGCAGTGGATTTAATAATGAATTATGGCTTCATGGTCCCCAATGGCTTATGACTCACGAATGGCCAATAGAATCTATAGATCCCAAAGATATAACTGTGGAATATTCTAGCCAACTTTTGGAAGAGGATACCACTCTAGTTAACCTTGCTGAACAAAGAGAATTTTTTGATATTAAAAAATACTCCTCATGGGGAAAAGTACAAAGAATCATGATATATGTACTAAGATTTTTGAAAAATAAATTTGGAAACTTGGAAAATCAAGAAAATTTAGAGTTTTTGTCAAAAATAAAAAGGAATGGTTGTTTTTCCCTTGGGGAATTTAATACTGTTGAAATTCTGCTAATAAAGCAGTGTCAGTCGAGAAATTATAATGAAGAAACATCAGCAACAAAGCTACTATTCAAACAACTGGGTGTAAAAAAGGACCCAGGAAATATTTTGAGGTGTTATGGGCGCCTCAGTAACTCAGAATTGGTAAATGATGCCAAATTTCCAATCCTTCTTCCACAGAAAGATCATCTAACAACATTAATAGTCCTAGAGACACATGAAAAACTGATGCATTTTGGAACCTCACATACCTTATCAATGGTAAGAAAAAGATATCGGATTCCTAAAGGTAGACAAACTGTAAAAAGAATTTTGAAGACCTGTCAAATATGTAAAAAATATACCAATGGTCCTTTTATGCAACCACCATTTGCACAGTTACCAAAGGAAAGAGTAAATCGGGCAACCCCGTTCCAGTATGCTGGTGTAGATTATTTTGGACCATTGAAGATTAAAGGTGAAGATGGTAGCCAATACAAATATTGGGTCTGTCTTTTCACTTGTTTAGTGACAAGAGCAATTCACTTAGAATATGTTAACAGTTTGACAGCCACAACTTTCTTAAACTGTCTTAGAAGATTTATAGCAAGGCGAGGAAAGCCTGATAAAATTATCTCTGACAATGCATCACAATTCAAGTTAACAGAAAGGGCCATAAATAGTGTATGGCCAGAAAATGCAGTAGAGGAAGTCCAGAATTATTGTTCATCAGAAAGAATAAAATGGGTATTCATGCCAGAATTTGCTCCCTGGGAAGGAGGCTTTTATCAGAGGCTGATAGGAACAGTAAAACAAGGTATAAAAAGAGTTATGGGCTGAAAATTAATTGGCTTAGAAGACTTCTTAACCCTCTTGGCACAGGTAGAAGCTATAGTAAATTCAAGACCTCTAATTTATGAAACAGATGAATTACCAAACCATAGTCTAAGACCTATGGATTTTCTAAATGCAAACTCAAAATGTGGGACTCCTCAGTTAGAGGAAGATCGCCATGAAGAAGAAGAAGATGAACATGTACCAGTAGAGTTAAATTCGACTCAAAAATTGATAAAATATTGGAAAGAAACTCAAGAAGTACTTGATTATTTTTGGTTAATTTGGAATGAAACTTACTTAACTAGTCTTAGAGAAAGATTTACATCAGACCATAAACAACCGAGGATACACTCGAACTTCAAACCAAATGAAAATGACATTGTACTCATAAAAGAAGATAAAGTCCCAAGAGGTTACTGGAAATTGGGAAAAATTGTCAAGTTAAATAGAGGTCAAGATGGAGAGGTTAGATCAGTTAACCTTCAAACAGCAAATGGAAATACTATAAGACGACCAGTTAATCTAGTGCATCCCTTAGAAATTTCAAACCACAAAAGTGATGAAATTGAGCAGGAGGCTAACAATACAGAGGAAGATACCCGAAATGTTAGTCAAACAAGTTATGTGAGTACATTCAAAGTACCACAGTATCTCTCGCTACTAAAATTTAAACTAAGTTCTATGATCATGTATATTTGCATATTTTTAACTGTGCTTAGTGGACTGTGCGCCCCACAGACAAAAGTAGCATATAAAAATAAATTATTACCTGGTAATCCATTGGCCAGGCATAATAAGGAAATATTAACATGGCCACAAATATTTCCTATAAAGAAAATGAAAAAATTAATGACGACAACAGTAATCACAGTAGCAACGAGTCCTAAGCTCAAAGTAAAGGTCAAAGGAATAAAGAATCTTGATCTGGACACAAAAAGCTTAGAAAAAACTACTATACAGCTAGCACATATGAACAAATTAACAGTAAAGAGTACTAAATTTTTTACAGAAGAAACAGGAGAAATAAATAACAAAAGTTTTGGAAAGCAGAATATAAATGATTCTGAAAGCATCAATGCATTTTTTATGACGAAAACTTTCACTAGCTTATTTGAAATTCAAAGTACAACACCACAAAATGCAGAAAGCATTAAAAATGCTGTGTGGGATAAAATTGAATATTGCATGATAAATGAAAGTGAAATAATACACGCACAAACGTGTGTACAAGAAGGAATAGTGATAAGAAAAATGAAGATCACTAATGAGCTTTGTGCTATCAAAGTCATATGCAGACAAGGATTATCCTTATCAGGAAAAGGGACCTGTGGAAAAACTTGTAGATGTCCTAAATGGTCAAGTGGATGTGCTCAGAAAGAAGGGGTAAATATTACATTGCCTTTGAACTACAAGAAAATTTTAGCACGATCAACCCCATCCATTTGCTCTTTTGTAAAAAGTGAAGTGTGTTCTCCTGTGGAATTAATTGCCGAACTCAATCAGATAGAACTTTATAATGGAGAAAAATATTATGTTAAGAATCTCCAGTTAACATATGAAACTGGGCCAGAAAGAGAAAAAGTTTGTGTGGGGGAGGGCCCACCAATAGTGGGTACCCCAGATTTTTGCAAAAATTTTAACTGCACTGCAAATGGTAAGGGCAAAACATACTGTTATTTTGAAGCCCATGAAATTGTAAAATTCATTAATGAAGATGGGGCAGTCCCGATAAAAGCATGGGGAAGTATCAAAGTATCCTACTATGACCATAAATCAAAGGGATCTCTTTTTAAAATTCCAGACTGTTCCTCATGTTCTATCAAATGTATCCAGGGTGGAGTTCACATAGAATTGGAGGAAAATGTGGGAGCAATAGAAATTTGTTCTAACCCATACTGTTATGAAATCAGTTTCCCTGGAAAGCAGGAAGAAATTTTCTTTCCTCCTGATGTAGAACTCACTAGGCATGAATTTGTCTTAAAGATATGGATCAGCGGTGTTGTGCAGAAAACGATTAGTAAAACGTGTGAGGCACAACCGTTTTGTGAATCAATTAAGTGCATTTTTTGCCTTGAACTCTTACATAATCCACAGTGCAGTCCTACGGGTTATCTACTATTAATTTGCCTCATTACATATATATTTTCTGGAGCATTATATTTTTTAGTGAAAATAATATTTCAGACTTTAAAAGTCATAGTATATATTTTGAAAATTTTACTTAAATTGGTCAGATTTTGCATTCGTAATTGTTGTACAAAAACAGGCACACTTATGCAACATAGATCAAGAAGACTATTTAGTTATAGGCCTCTTAGAGACAGCTCCTTATTCACTATCATTTTGGTTTGTTTTAATGTACTTCCTTACATTGATTGTTGTAGTAAAGTGACCACTTTGACTGCACAACAATCAGTGTGCAGTGAAACAAATGATAGTAAAATTGACTGCACAATAACGCAAACAACAAGAGTAGCCTTAGTGCCTCAAGGACAAGATACTTGCCTGCTCATAAAAGATTTTAACAATAATTCAGTAGGCGTTTTAGCCATATCAGTAGATCAAATAAAATTGCATTGTAGTATGCATAGTGACTACTTTACACGATCAATAAAGATGTATGTCAAATCATCTAGAAGATGTCCTAGTATGGGATCATGCTCAGGAGACGCATGTGTTAGCACTCAACCTGGTACAATGATACCTGAATTGGCAGATGAGGCTAACAAGTATCCAGGGTATACATATTGTCTCGAGTCATGTGGGTGTGCAGGATGTGGATGTTTCTTCTGCTCCTCCGCATGTCTATTTTATAGAATATATGCTAAGCCTGTATCAGAGAAAATTTATGAAGTTTTTTCATGCCCTAAGTGGGAATATCAAATAAAAGTAACTGCAAGAATAACATTAAATAATGAGCAGTTACAAGAAAGTTTTATATTAAGACCTGGTACTTCAGCTGAATGGAAAAATATGGGAATTAGCATACCATCAATGAATTCTCCTCAAGTTCCGATATTAGGCAGTCAATTTTTAACAGATGGAAAAAGAACAGCCATTGTAAAAGCATCTGCTTCTAGTCAACCAATATCAGGTAGTATTGGTCAATTTCAATGCCCAAACAAACTAAGAGCATCCAAACTTGATTGCTATCTTCCCTCTAATCCTTGTCAGTGTCAAGGAAGAGAAACCCAAGTTGCATGTACATGTGATGACCAGGCATTGGAAGAAATATTCACCAGAAAAGAATATCCTTTACCATTGAAAATGCAGGGATTTACTATTTCAGGGGAAGGAACTGAGGTCTCAGCTGAATTCAACAGTATAGCCTCATTAGAACTCCAAATTGATATGAAAGGTTTCAACTTAGTCACAAAAATTCATAAAAACACATGTCAGATACAAGTAATAAAATTTGGAGGATGTTACAGCTGTTTAACAGGTGCAAAATCGGAACACATCTGTAAAACTGATTTTGGTGATGCTATAGCTCATATTTACTGTGGAAACATTCATTTCACTTCAACTTGTACTCCATCAGGAGTAAAATCCATCTCCACATTAAACTTTGCAAGAGCTAACATAAATGAAAGTTGTACTGTGCAATGTCCAGCAAGTACTACTAATTTTGTTATCAGTGCAATATTAATCTATATTGAAAAAGATAGACTGAGTAATATCTCAAACATCATAACAGCATCTAATGGAACAGAGCACTCAGACTATAGCATATTCAGTAATATTTTTACTGATTTTTCCAAAATGAACTGGTTCAAAACTATAGTCACAGTGATAATTGCAATATTCCTAGTTGTTATCACTATAATGTTTGCACCAATGATAATGCAAATCTTGTGCACTCTTCCCTCTGCATTTAGAAAAAAGAGGAGAGGAGTACAAAAGTATAGTAATAAGCAGTTGTAGTCTGCTTACTTTATTTGTACATAGTGTAAATTGATAGTATGAATATTTTTATAATATATCTTAAGTAATGGAGGGAGTACTTTATGTTATATTCTATATAACTTTCTTCTGATATAAATAGTGTGTATAATTTTTAGATGATGAAAATTTGCATAATCTGTAAAGAAAAGACACACGCTTGGTGTCACTGTCCATCCAACAAGTCAGACCAAGAAAAATTTTGTTTCATTTGCAAAAAAGTAACCCACAACCATGTATTGTGTGGGTACAATAAGAAAAAATCAGCAACTTTGCTAAAGAAAGTACTGAACAAAGAAGCTATGAAATTATTATTGAAACATGCTGATGATATGAGCAAAAACGAATGAAATTGTAGTCCCTCAGGGTTCTCAGTAATGAAAGGAAAAAATGACAGAGAAAGATTACTTAATTTTCTGTATTTTCAGAAATATGGAAACAGTGAATTCAAATTTATCATGCTTCATCTCCAAGGTTAGAATTTATTGTCAAATTCTCAAGGACAACCATCTCCTTGATAAGCCAAAAGCAATTAAAGCATTTGGCAATACATTATTCTACATGCTGTCCCCTAATGCTCAACAACTCTTTGGGGAGAGAGGTGTTGCTACTCTATACACCTACTTGTGGAACTTATTAGCAGCGACATCTATTCCTGTAGAAATTGCCACAGGAGAATTTTATGATTATTTAAATACTGATAGCAGAGTGGAATGGGCGTCTTTCAATGAAAAGGAGATCAATCAGATAATTGGTTGTATTAGACCATGGAATACATTCCTAGATATTGATGAAAACCCTCTGAATGATAATGATGCTATATCCACCACTTGGAGTGAAGAGGCCTTTTATATGGGAAACCCTGAGGCTTAGAATTTTACTGAATAAAATTTATCTGGGTATTTTGTTTTTTGTCAGTCTATTCATGGATACCAATAACCATATACCAATACTTGTCATTAGACAATATATATCATTACTTGACTATTATTAAAATATGAATAATCATCAGTCGGTTTTTAGGAAATGTCAGACCTTGAAATACGGAGCCAAATCTACAATTTTATATTCAACCTCCGTTGTCATGTAAAGGTGTTGCAATCAATCCAATTATTGAATGAAGAAATAGCCCTTCAAAATATAGCAATCAAAATATATCCCTTGGTATCTGTCACAATGATGCTGTGGTTCGAGCAAAATAAAGAAATGTTCCAAGAAACAAATGGTCAAAAAGCTTTCGCTAGACATTTGTGGTATCTTATCAATAATGACATAATCTGCTCCCATCAGATAAGTACACTGCTTTATCATTGTTCATGCTCATTCATGAAACAGGAATGGCTTACATATGATATTTATAAATTGATAGGTGGCATAATATATGGGATAGATAGTAACCCAACCAATGATGGAAAAGAAGTATTAACTGAATTCTTATGTATTGACTAGATAATAAAATTTAAATGTGTGACCTGGTTATTGCTGTCCTATTAGTTATATCACTACCTTTTTCAGAACAGTGATGAATTTATATGTACATCATGATATTGTTTAGATGTTTCCCAATAGAAACAATTTTCAACAACAGGCTCAATATCTGATCAGGAAAAGAGAGATCAATGGACAAAAATTTCGCCCTTATCCTAAATATTGCAAAATATGCTCAAAGATGGGCCATAGTACAAAGGAATGCTGGTTCAATAGTATCCATCCATTCAACAATAATGGAAGTTTTCAAATGATTCCAGTTTGTAAGTTTAGAAAATCATATAACAATCGATATTTTTCCTTTCAAGGGGGAACTCATGTGAAACCCATGCCAACAAACAAATTTTGTGAAAAATGTGGCACATCACTGATGCCAAAGGCAGAAATTGATCAAAGTCCATCAAATGAGACACAGCATAGTTTCAATTCAACTGTGAATACAGCAAAACCGATGGTACAAAATGAAAAACAAGAATGGCTGGAAGAATCAGATGATGAAACAACTGATAAAAATATTCGTAGAGATAAATTCTTCATTGAAAGAGAATGATGTCACATTGTTACATCACAGAATAAATTTTTATGAAAAAAGAAAAGTGAAATGAAAACAAGGCACGTTGTTTTTTTTTATGACATCATTACTTTGATGACCTAGCTAAAGATATATTACAAATAAGCCACAATGATGCAAACCACCCACAAGCTTAATTAATATTGTTTCCACTTCCCAAACACCCACATGAATGTATTAAGAACACTATAAAAAGAGATAAATTTTATCACTGAAACATTGCAGAGCCATATTGATACACTTCATCGATAATTTTCTTCATTCACAAGAAAAATGAGTTTAATTGAAAAGTTAAAATTATTTCTTGTGAATTTGCGAGTTTTTGTCAAGATAATGGAAAGCAATTATACATGGATTGAAGATGCCAAGGTAAAATTTGGGCGTAAAATGTTTCTTATGATGTCAATGGCATCACTAGAAACACTACAGTATCAATGGTGTAGTGGAAGAGACACTAATTTTAATGAGTATGTGTGAAACTTATTTGCCAAGGATTTCATCCCAATTGAAACGTCAACAAGTTGTTTATATGAATATATGGAACCATCTGAATGAGAAATATGGAGTGACTATCGAGAAGGAGAAATCAATCAGCTCATTGCTGAGTTGAATGAAGAAGAAGACTCCGAAAGTGATACAATCACGATATCAAGTACTGACACTATCAGTTAAATGAATAAATGTCGTGTCATAATAAATGTTGTGTTGAAAATAAAAGAGAAAGTTTTTTTTCTCCTGTTGGAAGAGTTGATAATTCTCACAAAAAATACTGGGAAAATTCTCAATTTACTAAACTACAGTAAACTTTCACAGATAAAAATTGACTTCCCAACAAATACAACTTGCATTCTATCATTTTTTGATAAAAGGGCGGAGATTTATCAAAAGAACACAGAACTACAAGTGACTCAGATGTAGGAGAAACTCCGCCTATTTGTTTAATATTCACAGAGAAAAAAGATAATGCATAATTCATGAGAAGAAATGCATACATTTGAATATCAACGAAGAAGAACATGAGGAAACCGAGATTTTTCCAGTGATAACCTGATTTTTGTATGTGTTTTATTATATTTTGTTGAATATATAATTTCTTATCCCACGCATTCATTACCATATCTTTGCATACCATTTTAGTATATATACTCGTGTATTTTGTCTGTTTCATTCTTTCTAACATTCGACCTTTATTGTATATTGTGCGTACTGATATTTTATATTACTGTATATTGTGCTTATCCACAATAAAGGTTAGTAAATATTTTATCTTTTATTGCTACTAGTCGAACCCCCAACTGAGATAGAGTCTCTTTGACCGCTCTCAGTTGACATAAATTTAAAAAATAGCGATATATGGTGCAAAAAATGCATCTTAGTGTTTTATGATTTTTTCGTAGGTTTGCAGTAGGTATCTCAGAGCCAGCACCAGATGAAGTATAGCAGCAAAAATTTGCAACCAGTGACAACCATCACCAGCTGGTACTGGTTTAAAAAATATTTCATCCAGCGCCATCCAGCCTGGACTGGCTCCAGCTGTTGAAGTATAGCAGGGCCTTTATGTGTAGAACAAGTTACTCATAACCAACCTTTGAATCTAATGAAGTACGAGAAAACTAGATTCTGAAGATTTTTCCAACAAAATTGAGCAAATTTATTGATTTTTGAGTGATTAGCCAAAAAATTTTCTATGCAAAGCCAAAATTGTTTATCCATATTGCACATCCCAACCTGGCTTGTGCAAAAAAAGCCCAGACTTATTTATGTGCCTTGAGTCAAGTTTTAAAAAGTCTACCTGCTTTTTCCCAGAAGGTCCACAGTGCCATATTTATTGATAGAATTTCACCCATTACCGAATGAACAAAAATTGTCAGATTTTTCAGAGGCATTGATTGAGTCAGTGAGAAATCAGCATGTAATTTATGATCTGGGAAACAGAAATCATTTCAAACAAGATGCCATCGATCAATGTTGGGCAGCTATTGCTGGCGAATTGAAACAATTTGGTTTATCTGGTGAGTTTAATTCAACTCGGGTAAAAGGAGAAATCCCCAAGTTTTGAGTAGATATGATTGATCAAACAATAAATATATATGATTGATTTTTAGCTGACAACTGTCGAAAAGTGTTCAAAAACATCAGGGATGTGTATCAAAAACAACGAAACAAATGCGCTGCTTTGACTAGTGGTGCTCCAGAATCATACATCCTGCGGTGACAGTTTTTGGAACAAATGTCATTTTTAAAAGATTTGATGAAACCAAGAACGTAATTTGTTGAGCAGTTAATTTTTTGACAGCTTTTCTACATTTTTGATTATTTAGAACCCCTGATAATTTAACTGAACATCTATCAGTACCCAAAAAAGGGTGAACATGGGGGAATTACAGATGAAGAAAATTGCAAAATGCGAAAATGTTCAAACCTGGTGACAATAGTCAGGAAGAATTGTTAGATGAGTAGAGCAATTATCCGGATCCAATTGCCTACAACTGTGAAGTTGGCGCTGATGAAAGCCGAATGGCTCAAAGCACTGGTTCCATGACACCAAGCAAGGACAATCAATTTCCACAGCCCCCACACAAGTTGTATCCAAACAATCGACCAAAAAATGTCAAATGTCGCCAATGACTCCAGCAATTATTAAAAAACTGGGTGCCACAGACTGTAAAGATCATTTGGATTAATTGGGGTAAGCATGTGTGCACTTGTGGGGGTAGTTGAGGTACTGCATCCATACCTATCCACAAAACATGTTGGGGTTGTGAGGAAAAGTATTCAAATCTTGCCAGAAATGCTCCAAATGCCAGTTTTTTTTAAAGTTATGTGAAACTTTTTTTAGCCTTGGGTATTGCCGGCCAAATTCCAAAATTGACGAATGAAAGACACAATGAAGCAATGGCCGACACTGCAATGATGATTCACAAAATTTCTGAGCAGTAGTTTTTGTAAAAATTATACACAATAAAATGATGTGAAACATGCAAAATACTGGGGAAAAGTCAAACTGAAAATGATGTAGAAGTGTTCAAGATCAAAATGTCCCCCTAGGGTAGGAAATGTATACCTCCCTGTTGAAGTTGACCCCTAGGAAGTTTTTTCTGAAACCACCAGAGAAGACTATAGAATTCTTAAACTTGATTTTCAAATTGACGTAATCCATTTCTATCCAAACTATAGAATTTCATCTTGCCAAAAAACTTTTCCAGCAACACTAACAAAATAATCTTTAAATGTATCTCATAAATTTGATGCACCAAACTTTGACCTATTTCTGCCCAAACTTCTTGTAGATGTAAGTTGTTCCAATTAAAACTATCCGCATAAATTTGATGCCATTGGGTCATGCAAAAATTGTGTAGGCATAAACATGCCTGGACAACAGTGTCAACATTTTCAGGCCAAGTTCCATAGCTTTTGCTAAAATCATCCAGGGATGTACCAAAATGCCAAAGGCATTTTCAACCACCCGACGGGCCTTTGACAATTGATAATTAGAAATGCGCTGAGTGTGGGACAATTGGTGTCTGGGGTATGGCCGAAGCAAGTATGTTTCAAGTGGAAAATGCTTCATCCCCCAGTAAAACATTCTCACAAATAATGTTCGTTCAGGATAACTGGGATTTTTCATCAAAATTGTACTCTTCTGAAAAAAATCTGATTTTTAAGATGAATAACTGATGTTGAAAAATACTGAATTTATACTCATGTCAAATTTTCGTCCAATTTGTAAATTTGTGAAAGTGCCACCATCAGACTGCCTACCATAGCCACCAATATCAACCATCATAAATTTGTAGTTTGCATCAACGATGGCAAGTAATTCAGTCGAAAAATAGCCTTTGTAACTATAAAAATAACTTCCACTGTTTGATGGTGCCTATAAAATAGCTTTGCTATTTTAAAAACGGAAAAATGTTAATTCAGTGATAACTTTAATTCTAATGTGCTTGCCATCTATAGCATAGATGCGATTTGGGAAGTTCCAGTTTTTCATAAAAAGCATTTTGATGGAACTTTTAAAAACTCGCTGATGGAACTTTTAAAAACTCACCCTTTAAATCCTCATAAATTCACCCAACATGTTGCATGAAATATTGGGTTAACTGCTGATGGATGTATTTGGTAGCCAAGACCAGTTGAAAACAAAACTTTGGCCTGTCGCCAAAATTCTAAATATTTTTAGAATTTAAAATCTACTGAAATTAACCTAATTTCAACATTTTTTACTTTAAAGTCAACGCCAACCTTTCTTCTGGCGAAATTGGGATTGATGGCCTGCCGAACGTCCATGTGAATTAAGTTCAATATTTGATCAAAATGTTCTTTAAACATATGGCAGTATTTGAAAAATAGATCATCATTCTTCAGCAATGCTTATCTTTTGACCCCCTCGAAAAAACTCACCATTTATTGGCTGCAGTTTGAAAAATGAACAGACTGATTGGCGCTATAGTTTCTGCCTTCTTTTTGCTAATGAATAAAGCAGGCTTTTTTCAAGCTGAAAATAAAAAATATATATAATTTTTGGACAAGGACAATTTTGGACTGACTTTTCAAATGGGTCCCCCACAATCCCATAACTATAATAGGGGGACTTGACCAACCCAATACCCAACCCCCTTCCAAGCTTGAAAAAATTAGAAAACATGGGGGTAAAGGTGTTTTTTTTTTTAATTTACAACTTTTTCAACCCCCTGCCCCATAAAATCTCGGGTTTACCCCTCCTACCCAACCTGGCACAGTGAAAACACTCACACATTGTTTCAAGCATTAACATCATCAGACCAGAAAAATTAAATTACAAATCATGAAATACGTGTTAGAAAGATTTATCTTACAATGTTCTGATCTAAGGTAGCAGAACCCAAAAAAAGAAGAATGATTCCAATTGAATCTATGACTTTTCATTTTGGCTAAGCACAAATACATAGGTTTTCCTCGGCTTTTTGCTACTACCATTAATTTCGATATATTCTTATCATAATCTGACTCAAGTTGACAATCTTCGTTTTTTCTTCCTTTTTCGTAAATTACTGATTGAATTACGTCCACAAAAGCTCAAAAATGCATAAATAAAGGGCACCATGGCATTTTTAAGCAAAAAAAAGGCATATATAGAATAGCGGAAAAAATTTTGATCGTGTTCACCAAATGGTGAAAAGGTCTAGGTGAAAAAAATATTGGTGAGCAATATCCCAAAAATTCCGATTTAAATTTCTACAGTAAACTTTGAAAATTACTAGCGGCGGCAGCTTGCCCGCTTGGTCCTAAATTACCGTCCTAAGTGGTCATCACGCACAGTGTTGCCTGCTGCATGAAGTGACACTCTGCCATTAGGGTGTCTACGTCTTTCCTTGCCTGATGAAGCCACCTAAAAAGAGAGGGCCTAAAAAACTTCAATTTTTGTCAGACTCCCTATGCCACAGTACATGAAAGACCATGCCACAATGAGGAAACTGTGGGCCTGAGGTTGTGGGGTGTCACCTAAATGTATGTAACTGGCTAACTGGCTGTAGGGATAACAGCCAGAGAGGTTGTAGGTACGGGATTACCATACACTCAGGTCACACCATCCAGCCCACAATTTTCCTACCCACAATTTCTTCCTGTATTGTGACAATGTAGTGAATTATTTGTTTAAATAAATGTATGATAGATGCAACATGAATTTCTGGTCATCTGCAACTGCTATTTATTAAGTGAAAAATTCCCAACAACACCCAAATTCCCACTACTGGCAATCCTAATGCTCTGTTGTCTTCATCAGCAAAAATTCAGCTTTTCCTGCCACCAAAACTCAGACTGTTGCACTGAGGAAGAAAGTTAGGCTGGAAACACTATTCTAAAAGTGCTACAATACCCTACATGCATCAGAAAGCCAAAATGTTGTGCTAATAGCTGTAAGCATTAGTCATTCCCCACCCTTATTTGATACAACAGCTATGCTCACTGCCAAGAGCATTGTACCCAGCAGAATAGTACAAACAATGACAGCTGCCAGTTTTTCCCCCTGGTTAAGTAAACGCCATTTCAGTGTTTGAATATTGCTGAGATTTAGGATGCCAAATTCAAAAAAAGCACTGAGCAATGTTTTTTTTTCTTTCTGATTATAAAAGGGAATCTTGAAGCAAGGTTTGAATGTTCAACTGCCTTTGTTTAAAGTGAGATGAATGACAAAAACTAAATGATTCAAAACTATTCATAAAATGCCATGGAAAACAGCAGAAAAAGAGTATTGCATGCACCCATTGACTTTTCGATTTTGCTAACTAGATAAAGCAGCAGCAAATTAATGTTCTGATGTACTTGTACTCTGAATCGAACCCTGAGCAAGGTTTGGTGAATGCCAGCCTGATCCCTCACACTCTGGCTTATACATGGAACCGGTTCCCTGACTGATTGCATTGGAACTTAGCATCTATCCATAGGTCAACATCAAACAGCTATTTGCCAGTGAGGACTTTGCCGACCATCACCCAAGTGAAACAATTTATACATAAATATGCTACATTCAGCCTTCCATAAAGCTTTCATACCGGAAAAGTGTGAGGAAAATGTACAGGCAAGACACTGTATTATATAATCCATGTAGGTCTGAGGAGTGTTATCAGTCATGAACAATGAAACAGTATAAGGCATACATATTCATTCCATATGACCTGTGTGTAGTGCAGTTTCACAGTGCAATTCAAATTATGTTGTTCCTTCTCTAACCAAATACAATGCAGCAGGTTGGGTGCCATCAGCACTCAACTCAAATCCAAAAAAAGACAATTTATATCAATTGTATTTCTTTTGTTATGGCCAGCAATATCTAGACCTTCAAGCATCTGTACAGATGCTTTGACAAAGTGATTGTTCTCCATGTCAAGCTTGTGTGGTATAGAAAGAAGACTACTTGTCTATGATTTGACCTATTATCCTTACCCAAGTAAGCATTAATTTTCAATTCAATGCTTGACTCTTCCTGGTCCACATTTGAACCCACTATTTCCTGGAAGAAGTAGTGGTTTAATATTTTGTTAACCTTTGTCATCAACAGTTAACTCACATTTTAGATTAGTTTTGAAACTCAAAGAAGTGCAGGATTCTTCATTATTTTTTCTCATTTTCTCGGGTATTGATGGCTTGTAATTTAGATCATAAAGCTGTTGCATCTTCATATCCAGTATTTTAGAGTGAACATTGTTTTTGACTCTGGAAGAAAGAACATTGCCCACCTTTTTTACCTGCAACAGATAGTTTCATTGAAAAACTTGAATTTGAGTTGAAAGCTATAGCTAGCAGGCAATTTGAATCTTTAAAAGAATTGTTTTATCTCCTCATTCAGACCTATAAATTCTGATTCATAAGATGCAGATAAGTTTGAATTGAGGTGATATATTTCATTTGCTAGCGGTTTGTGTTTAGCCCTGACTAAATATTTTTGTTCCAAGTACATGTTTAGCGCCCACTTCGAAATTTGGATGGAGGGGATAATTTCTGCAATACAGACTTTTTGATTGGTTAATTTTCTTATTACTTCTTGGAAGTGTTTCAACAATGCAACAAACATGTGAGGCCAATGTCTATTGATCGTCTTGCAAATTAAATGCTAATGCACCTAGAAGATGAAAAATGTCAGAAAAATGAAAAAATCTGAGCAAGTTTAGGTATTTCATGGTTAGAGGAGAGAATTTTCAATTTTTTCATTTACAGCAAAGAGCTTACCCATATCCATCAAGGCATTATAAATTGGCATTCACTGGTCTAGAAAATGGTTTAGCTTGTTCCACTGCGTAGGTTATCACTGGACCGACTCATGTTCTGGAAAATCCAACAATTTTGGCTATGATTCAGCTTTTTGGCACATTTTGGAGAATGGTGAAAATGGCCAACTAATTTTCTTCCTGCTGCCAATAACTTTGTAACAACTTTTTCACCCACATGATGCCATCATGAACCACATTTTTAAGAACATGAGCTAGACAGGAAACACTGGGAATGGCATAATCACCATATTCCTGCCACCATCACACAAGATCAGGTGAACATTGTTGTCAGCACCTCTATTTCGAAAAAGACTAGCTTTTTCTGCTACCTTAAGAGCAGTATGCTTGCCAGGAAATGCTGAGGAACATAACACAAATTCTTTTCTCACAAAATATTCATCATACATATGGCAAGTGAGGCTTACATAGCTTTGTAGGGCTGCCATCCCCCAAACTCAGCATCTGGCTTGGGTTCTTGTTCCAAGGTGAAGGGAAGACAAGCAAGTACACTGAACTACAACACTGAACAGAATCATGGAAAAAAATAAACAGCTCATATTACAATCTTCATAACTGGGCCCTAGAACACTGATGATTTGACATTGATTGTCTACTTGTCTTTCCAACCCTGAAAAAATTATGGGATGTTGCATTGTGCAATTAAGGAAGTGAATCATCATAGGCAAGACAACTCTTGTGCTCAGATATATAAAATCCAGTCATGAAAAATTTTACTGCTACACATCATTGTTATCACCATGATGGGAGATGTTCACTCTGGTAATATTTGAACTGGAATGAGTATGCAGAGGTAATATACTGATATAATGCCTTTTATGGTACCTGTACCCTGGAAACTTGAGTCATGGGTACCAAATACTTCTGCTTGATTTTATTTAAGATACTAAATACTGATGTGTTACTTGATTTCATACTATTCATTTAAAACTAAGGCAAGAGGATCAGGAAATGTTCTATAACATGTAAGATCAACCTCTACTTTATGACTTAATTGTCGATTCAACACACCATTCTATGCAGTTTATTTGGGACTATTTATTTTTCTGAATTTGGTACTTTTAAATTGGGACTTTTAAATTCAATTGTAGCATAAAAAATTGTATGATTTTGAGCCATGACTAGGGCAGAAGTCACCACTCTCCCTAATTTTTCTGCAATCTTTTGAGGATCCTGAACAGGGCCAGGAGCCAACAAAATATCCATAAAATTGATCCGTAAACCACTGCTAATCAAAATCAAATTTCTGAATTTTGCAGAATAAATACAGCAGTTAATCACTAATCATTCATTTTTTCTTATTCCTCACTTCCCCATACCACTGATCAGGGAAAACATCATCCTATAAAACTTTAAGAAATTAAAAAATTATGTCAGCGATAACTCCATTTTTTAGCACCTGACCACAATTGACAGCTGGTCATCAATCAATCAACAGTACACATGTCATATAAATACATAAAAACCTGCTTTCGACTTCCACACCTCATCATACAATCATCGTAGTCTCAATTTACTCTTCTGCAAACCAATACTGTTCATAAGTCTGCATTTTAAACTTTCCATAATTTATTAAATTTCAATTTCTCAGTTTTATTTTTCTAATTTATTTCTGTGGGTGCTTTCAAAAGTAAATTGTACAATATTACACATGTTGATGCAGGTTTCTAGTATTTGGCTTTGTCATTTTTGTAGAACTTCTTAGTGTGCTACAAGGTATTTGAGACAAAATGTATTGATTTCATCATTCATTATAATTTTACTGCTCAGTTTCTATATGGCGTTGAATTTCGAAAAG